>JAJPUD010007568.1:12513-105142 GCA_023553655.1 Myrmecobius fasciatus | reverse complement strand
TTGGTGGAAAGTTCTCCCTTTTCATTTTTGAGACTAACAATTTGATTTTCCTCTTTCCTTTTTCTAATTAAATTAACTAGAGGTTTATCTATTTTGTTGGTTTTTTCATAAAACCAACTTTTAGTTTTATTTATTAATTCAATAGTTTTTTTTACTTTCAATTTTATTAATCTCTCCTTTTATTTTTAGGATTTCAAGTTTGGTATTTGATTGGGGGTTTTTAATTTGTTCTTTCTCTAGCTTTTTTAGTTGCAAGCCCAATTCATTGATTTTCTCTTTCTCTATTTTATGCAAATAAGCATCTAGACATATAAAATTTCCCCTTATTACCGCTTTGGCTGTATCCCACAAATTTTGGTATTTTGTTTCATGATTGTCATTCTCTTGGATGAAATTAGTAATTGTGTCTGTAATTTGCTGTTTCACCCATTCATTCTTTAGGATAAAATTGTTTAGTTTCCAATTGGTTTTTGGTCTATTTTCTCCTGGCCTTATATTGCATGTGATTTTTATTCCATCATGATCTGAAAAAAATACATTTATTATTTCTGCCTTCCTGCATTTGATTTTGAGGTGTTTGTGTCCTAACACATAGTCAATTTTTGTATAAGTTCCATGGACTGCTGAGAAAAAAGTAAACTCCTTTGTGGCTTAATCCATCTTCCAAGATGAAGAACTTCCATCCTTTAAATACTTGCAGATAGCTATCATAAGCCAAAAGCCAATGAAGATATCTTTGTTGGGCCTAAGTAAAATCAATGATGTGACTATACTTCTAAAATCTATATCAAATTGTTTATTGTCTTAGAGAGGGGGAATGGAGGAGAGAGAAAATTTGGAAAATTTGGTTTTTTAAGTGAATGTTAAAATTTGTCTTTATGTATAATTTAAAAAATAAAACAGAAAAAACAGAAAAATTAAAAGTAAGATCAATAAGAATGACTTGCAAATTAGAAATTATATAAAAAGTATCAAGGACATATGGCTATAAAAATTTTGAAGTAGTTACATTTAGAGAATTTGAGGGATAATGAAATCAGCAAAATATTAAAACAATCAGGCAGAGTTTCAAAACATTTTCTAAATATTCCTTGAAAGAAATGGATTGGACTGAGCCAGGATGAAATAAATAAATAGAGAATCCTCATATCAATGAAATGACAGAAGGTATAATTGATAGATTATTGGGCTTAAAGTCAGGAAGACCTGAGTTCAAGTCTTGTCTCTAATTTTGTGACAAATCAATGAACTATCTCTGAGCCTCATTTTCTTCCAATAAATGATGGGGAAGGACTCAAAGCTGCTGAGGTCCTACCTAATCCTAAATCTATCATCAATTGACCAATCAAAATAAAAATGGGTTTTTGAGAATAGGAAGGATTAAGAATGCCTTCTCTCACTTAAATTTGAATTTATGTTCTTTTTCCTTGAAATAGAAAATTTTAAAAGGGATCTCCATTGTTATAGATATGATAATTTTCAGTCATTTTTAATTTCAAATGAAGACAGATTGATCTAGGCTGCCCTTTTGAATAGGTGCAAAGATTTCAAACCCTACAATTCTGGGTCAAAAATAAGTTACATTAGGGCTTTTTTAACAACCAAGTTGGTCAATTTTCCAGCTTCAATGGAAATATGCAAGTCTCCATTATTTGGAGCTGATAGCTTTACTTATAGGTATTCAAAGCCAATAGTTAATCACTGGTCCTATTGCTGCTGGTCTTGTGACTCCTCTTAAAGAGTGTATCTTTCAGATAGTGGTTGATGATGAAATTCAATGAAACCCATAGTTTGCTTTCTAAGCAATTCTGGCAAAAGGTGGAGAAAGTTAAAACACTACAATATATTAAAGCTCAAGGATTGACTTCAGATCTCAGCCAGTCAGACTGTTCCTGTCTCCCATTACTACAGATAATTGAGTGTTGGCTACATTACTGTTTTAAGAAGTTTATTAAAAGCAATTATACTAGTGAAGTCATGCTGTGAAGTACTTCCTCTTGAGGTATTATTAGGACACCATAGCCTAAATCAAGAGGAGAAAACACCCTTAATTGGCTGCAGAAATTCACTTTTAAAAGTTCATCAAAAAAATGATCTGAAGAGAAATAGGGGAACTCTGTTATAACAGCTCATTATTAAACACAGATATATTTCTCATCAAATCAAAAGCCTAAAAAATTCCAAGTGAAATAAAAAGTTAATGACAGGTTTTAGGTCTATCCACTATGTCAACATTATAAAATAATACTATTGATTTTTAAATTTGAACTAAGAAAACAAAATCCAATTGTATGCTTCTTAAGAATCTCATCCATTTCTCTTTATTTGTATAAGCATAAAGCATTGTAATGACTAATGTTCAGATGATAGATAAGAACATTTTTTGAGGGAACATTTCGCTTTTGCTAGAACTCAGGTTTCAAAATCTTTTTAGGCCTTTCTTTCACAAGGATATCATTTTGCAGCCGGGCAATAAGCTTTAATCCTCCTCATGCACTCTATATTCAATCCAAATTGACCTAACTGGTGTTTTCTATACACATCATTTATCTCTTCTGTGTGCCTTGGAATTGGTTGTCCCTCTATACCTGCATTGCTATCCCTACTCATCTACTCAATTCAACTAACCTTGGACCCTTCTTAATCCTACTAATTCTTAACACTTTCCCTACTATCTACAAATTGCTTTGTGGATATTTATTTACTTAACTCTTTGTGTGTCCTCTCTCCACCCTCAATAGAACCCACCCTGAGGGCTGGAATTGAGTTTTTGGTTTTTTTCCTTTGTATCATTAGGATTTAGAACAACACCTGACATAGTAGATGATTAATAAATGCTTACTAAATTGAATTGAGACTAGAAAAGGGTTTAATATTGTTTTAGCTAAGTAAAATAGTTTAGCACTGGTTAGTATGGAATATCCAAACATTTACAGCCAGATCACAATTATTCAAGAATTGATTTTGTTTAGATAATCCAGACATCTTGTTTCTCTTTCTTGTCCTTTCTATAAACTCCTGCCATTGGAGTAGTTGAAAATCAGAATTTAAGTTAGAAGGAATCTCTGCAACATCTAGTCTAACTCTTGCCTTTCAATATATCTGACAATGATCATCCATCTTTTCCTTAAATGGGAACCCTAACCCCTTAGAGTTCAAAATTCAGAAACTGCATTGTTGTTTCCTCCCCCACCCCATATTCCTTTCACCTACCACCCATCCCCAATTTCCCTCTGCAAATTTTACCTATTGCACTCAATTCTGGCTCCCAGGATCAAAAAATATAATTCTTTGATTCTTTCTACTTATCATCTCTTCAAATAATAAAAGACTATCATCATCCATATCTCCCCCCACACACTTCCAATCTTCTCTCATTAAATACTTCTGTCTCATTTGATCTTCTTATTTCATGAATTCAAAATCCTTCATTTTGCTGGTTGATTTTTATCTAGATAATGTCTGGCTTATTTGATTCAAATCAAGCCATTGATTTCTCTTAAACAATGCGGTTTCATGGAATGAGTTCTTGATAATATGAACTAAAGTGAAATTTTGAATTATTTGCATTTAGCTAACTATGCCATTTTGAACATAACCTGATTCATATCAGTCCACAGGAGTTTAAGTTAGATATAATAATTGATTTTGAGCAATATAGGTGATTCAACAATTACCAAAAAAGGAGATCTACTTAAATTTAGCAGAAGGATAGTTAATAAGAATGGCCATTGAGAATATCTTGAGTTGATTGAGCTATACCAAGGTTTCTTGCCTGAATGACCCATGATGATAAACCAGTCAGACTTCAAGAACTCCTTTTGGCTGTGTTTGGGAAATAAGGAGATGACACCTCTTTTGACTCCCTGTGCCAGTCAAATCTCAAGAAATGTCTTTAAAATATTTTAAGTGGAAAAATTAGTCTAAATTGTATGGAGAAGAGAGTATGACTGTATACACAAATACCATCTATCCCTGACTCTCATTACTGTACATATTCATAAATTAACTAAATGACTTTAACTGAGTTAACTTTCAGTAAGCTAACTAAAATGACTTTAAGAAGATCTTTTATGTGAAAAAGCAATTTTTTTTCCTGAGGCAAATGAAGTTAAGTGACTTGTCCAGCATCACACAGCTAGGGAATAATAAGTTTCTGAGACCAGATTTGAACTCAGGTCCTCCTGACTTCAGGGCCTGTGCTCTATCCACTGCACCACATAGCTGCCCCCCCAAAAAGCAAATATTGTAGGACTATGAACTGCTTCAAAATACAGCAAAATAATTCTATGGATACATATCAGATGTGGCTTACCATTTATTTTTTTTTGTCTGTTTAGTTTTTTTGACTGGTCATGTGACTTCATCCTAGTAGGAAACTCCTTGGGAAGAATTTCCTCTATCAGTTCAGAATGGCATCTTCTCTGTAATTTAAAGTAAGTCCTAACAGATTGACTGAGGCATTCACAGATAAAACAAAATATTCCAAATCTCATAGCCTGTACTGTGGACCTTGTACCCAGATCTTTCTGATTCTGAAGTTAGCTGTTATCCACTATGCTAGAGGATACCTCAGGCTTTAAATAAAGGTACTTTATTTTTAAACTGTATATATTTCACCAAAGTTGGCAATAAAAGGACATTCTGTAATTAACTTTTATTTTCAAATTTCCTTAAGAATTGTCTGAAGCCTGAGGTGATAGAACATGCCTATAACTCCTGCTGCTTGGATTGCTGAAGATCACTTAAATTTGGGAGTTCTGAGCTGTCATAGACTAATTCTTTCATGTGCCTGGATTAAGCTGGGCACTCCCCAAGAATGTGGAATACACCAAACTGCTTAACAAGGGTGAATTGACCCAGCTTAGTAATGGAGCACATCAAAGAGAGATGGCTGCCATATTTCTAGCCTGTGGGAGAAAGGAAGACCCATTTTTTACACAGATACATATACATACCCACACAAAGTGAAGAAAATTTTATCATAATTCTATCTTGCTAAGAAATCATGACATTGCATGCAACTAAAATAATTCATGTAGTAGCACTTTAAGGCAGCAAACCACTTTCTGGACATTGGTTCTATTAGATAATTAGCTAGGAAACACAAAGATCTCTATTTTATAAAAGTTGAAATTGGAACTTTGAAAGGTTAAGCAATTTGTCTAAGCTCATAAAGGTAGTATGGATCTGAGACAGAATTTGAACTGAGCCCACTACCCTACCTATTATGACTAATAAATAGGACAATACATAGAATGTCAGGAAGACCTGAGTTCACATTTGGCACCAGACACTGTGTGACCCTGGACAAGTGACAATCTATTTTTACTTCAGTTTCCTCAACTGTAAAAGGGGGATAATAATAGTGGTGATGAAAATGATGGTCATGGTGATAATAATGATGATGATGATGATGATGTATATAGTATTTCAGGGTTTGCAGACCACTTTACAAATATCCTTACAATAACCCTAAGAAGTGGGTAGTATTATTGTTCCCATTTTATCATTGAAAAACAGGTAAAAAGAGAGTAACTGACCTGCCCAAGGTCACAAAACTGGTTAGTCTTTGAGACACACAGGATTGTTATGAGAAATGAATGAGAATATATATTTAAAACAATTCACATAGTTCTTTGCATATAGGTGCTTAATAAATGCTTATTAACTTGCCTTGCATCAAACTCTATATCCTGCATGAGGTCTTTCCTGATAATACCCAGGTACTAGAGCTTTCTATACCCCAAATTAAATTATACTTATTTTTGTGTATATGCATACCTAGATATTTTATATACTTATATATGAATATTTGGAACAAATTAATACCATATGTAAAAAGTAAGGTTCTGGAGGACAGGAAATATTTCTGTTTTGTTTCTATATCCTCAGCACCTGTGCCTAGCCCAGTGTTTGACACGTAGAAGGTGCTCAATAAATGTTGTGGGGTCATTTCAATTATGTCTAACTCTTTGTGACCTCATTTGGGTTTTCTTGGCAAAAAATACTGGAATAGTTTGTTATTTCCTTCTCCAGATAATTTTGTAGTTGAGGAAAACAAGGCAAACATGGTTAAGTGACTTGCTCTGTGAGTGTGTGATATCAGATTTGAACTCAGGTAGTCTTAACTGCAAGTCCAACACTCTATCCACTGCCCCACAGGCTGCCTGCTCAGTAAATGTTGACTAATTGATCGATGGACGGATCCTTGATCTATTTTATGTGTTTTTCTTTTTTTTTTTGTCTTTCCAACCAGTTTGTAAGAGAATGCTCTACTTTCGCCCTATACAGCACACATGGTTTTGTGCTCTTATAGGCTCTCTTGGCTGACAAGCTCCATTTTACTAATAGCAGTTATTGTTGGGCAGAGTGGATTGCATGTGGAGATGATTGCAACCTTTGCTATCAAATGCTCCATGGAGAGAAAAGTCACTATTCTAGACATGGTCTTTCTATATAACATAATTACTGGTATTCATGCAGCACTTTAAAGTTAACCACATCCTTGTTTGTGCCTCACAGAAATCTTGGGAGGTAGATAATGGTGATGGTGATGATGATAATGATGATGGAGACAGTGATGATAGTGGCGATGGCAATGATGGTCATGGTGATGGCAGTAATGGATGATGATGATGTATATAGTGCTTCAAGGTTTGCAAATCACTTTACAAATATAATCTTATCATATAATATCATTGAAAAACAGGTAAAGAGAGGGTAATTAATCTGTTATCTAGCTAGTAAGTCTTTGAGACTGGATTTAAACTCAGATCTTCTTAAATCTAGTTGTAGCACTTTATCTTATATGCCAATTAGATACAAAAAGGATTGTAGGTACTATCCTGCTAATTTTATAGATGAACAATCAAAAGCAAAGAGGTTAAATGACTTGTCTTTCAATGCCATAGTCATTTGGTATCAGAGATAGGATTTGATTTGAAGTCTTAATTCTGGAACCCTTTCCACTATATTGTGATACACACACACACACACACACACACACAAATGAACATAACAAAAGTTCATCAAAATTCAAATTCCTCTTCTGGCACATACTGTTTGTGTGATGCTGGGCAAGTAACAGCCTCTCACTGATCTAGATAACTCTCTAGGGATAAATTGCAGAACAATTGCTGATTTGTGAAAATTTTCTCACTATGATTTTCTTAAATTAGTGAAATCACAGGTCAGAACTCCATATATACACACACATATATATATATATTCATATGCATTCAAACATATCCTGCTCCTTCTGAGGTGGGCCAGAAAAGTGAGCAAGGGCATTTTCATTAATTTTATTTCATTGAGCACTTGACGAGGCAGTGTGTTATTATCAGAAGAATGGTGAATTTATAGTGAAAAGATCTGAATACAAATCCTGAAACTGCCTCTTTCAACTTCTGTGATTAACTTAATCCCTGAGTCTCTATTTCCTCCATCTTAAAGTAAGGAGTTTGTTGTAGATCAAAAGCATTAAACATGTTGCTCACAATACTCCTTGAACTAGAATAAAATAATTGGGAAATATGTAGCATAAGAAACAAAAATGCAATAGAACATAGAAAATGTTAATATATGGTTTTCTAAATGAACAGCAGGGAACCTTATGTAATGTTTAGTGGCCCTTGTAATTTTAGTCTGGCACCATTGGAGATGTCCTTGAAGATTTCTTCTCTCTCTACATTTATGATGTTATTATTTCATCACATGAATATCTATATGCATAATGCAATCTAATATTCTTTCATTACTTTTCCAAATAGAAAGAAACCTGGACCAAATCTTCCATATCTTCCAAAGCAACTAGAACAACAGTAAGAACAGGGGTGAGAAAGAGGCTTGATAAATGTGCTGATCCTTCATGAAAATCTTGGATTCTATTCAAATGCTAGCCAATACTTGACTCATTTCCTCAAACTCTTAGTCGTGTAACCTGATACTGTATAAATATTGAAAAGTTTTTGAAATGTGTTATAGCAAATAAAGCTTTTCTTTTTTCAGCCCCTACTTTGATGAGAATGTTGCCTTGCAGTCTATTTCAGACTAGGATAGCAAAGCAATCCAATGATCTCTTAATCCAGCATTACAATTATAGCATTTCATACAGTATTAACACTCTATCATTAGGAAACCCGCTAGCAATAATGACTAATAAGGAAGGCATTTCCTGGCAGCTAATGACTGGCTTGGGGAGCCAGATTTTGAATCAAAGCCAAGAGCTTTCCACCCAGCTGGTCATTAACTCTTAGGCTATGCCTGACCTCAGGGGTAACTGTTGTATGTATTTATAAACTGTTATAATGGTAACAAAAAATGAAAAATTGATTTTTTTAGATGTTGGAAAGTTAAAAGTACCTGTTGCTACTTTCTGATCCTTTCTTAGCTGTTCCAGCTTTAGGGGCCAGAATCTCATTGCTTCTTTGTTCCAGAGGTAGTAAGTAGAGAACTTTGAATAACCTTATAAAAGCTGGCCTGTAGAAGACATAACAGAGGTGGTCACATTTGGATCTAGTATATAGCTTTAACTGAGCAACTTTTATTTTGTTTGTAATTAAACAATATGAGGGAAAATAGACATCACCTAGAATTGTATAATGTTTATAACTCAAAAATGCCTTTAAATTGTAGATAACTTCTAAAGAGGACAAATTTTTAGGAAAATAAATATATCCTCTCATTTGAGGACTTGGGTAGGAGAAGGCAGGTCTGGATATGTGATTTTATTAGTATAAGGAACAAGTGTAGAAACTCCCTTCACTTATGCAAATGAATATTCTTTTATTTAGTACCATGGATCTATTAGGATAGTGGCTCAGTGGACAGGGTATGCAGCCTGAAGTCAGAAAGACTCATCTTTCTGCGTTCAAGTCTGGCCTCAGATATTTATTAGCCATGTGACTCTAGACAAGTCATTTAACTCTGTTTGCCTCAGTTCCTCATCTGTAAAATGAGGAGAATGAAATGGAAAGCTACTCTAGTATCTCTTCCAAGAAAACTCTAAATGGAGTTGTGAAGAGTCAGACAGAATTGAAATGACTGAAAAACAAAAGCCATAGAATTAAAGCAAGAATTAATTTTAAAAGTCATTAAGTACAGAATTATCAAACTCACAGCTTCATGTGACCCTCAAATTTCCTGAACATGTCCAGAACTAATGAATGTTTAATGAAAACAAATAAAAATAAAAATACAGCATTGATAATGATAATTGGTTGTTTTCTAAGCTAATGTGGGATAGTGGGCATCCATTTCTATATGAATTTGATGTCACTGATCAAGTGCAATCTTTTTATTTAACTGATGAGGAAACAATGTCAGACAGGTGAAGCAATTTCTTCAAGGATGCACAGGCTTTAAGCATGAGAACTATGAATTTGAACCTAGTACCTAAGATTCCCAATCCAACCCTCTTTCTAATATATATCACTACCTGTAAGAGAAAGCTATCACCCAGAGTCATCAAATGACTGTTCAATATCACACAGGTGTTAAAGTATGATTTAAACCAAGGTCCTCTGACTCTCAAACTAATACTGAATGACACTCCATAATAGTTTTAGTGTACTTTAGCAATGAAAACTTGAATTATTCATCCATGGCCATACAAGTAAAATGAATCAGAAGAAGGACTTCAACCCTGCCTTTTCCTGACTTTATCTATTACTTACCTTTCTACTTCTAAATGCTATGATTCTTTCCTTTATTCATGTACCTTTATCCTATCTTTATCCATTACGATATAGTTCTTGTACTATCTTATATCATTTAGGGCAACTTTTCCAATAAGTGGAGAAAAATAAGCCCAGCTTTACTTATCCTAAAAATAGATTAGTGGTATTAGTGCCCTGTGTTATTTTAGTCTAGCATCACTGGAGATGTCATTAAAGATTTCTCCTTTTTCTATGTCATGATCTTCTTATTTTAGCCCATTAAGACCTTTGTATATAATACCATTTAGTTTCTTTTATTTTCTCATTCCATGTTTTTACTCTATATGATATTATTCTAAACTTTTGCTAATCATCTTAAATTATATATATATATGCATATATATATATATATATATAGTATGACTTTTAGGAACTATGAACAATATTCCCTAACAAAAAAAAATCTATTCTACCATTTGAGGACATAAAAAAGATAAAAAGGGGTAAGAAGGAATTAAATTTAAGCTTCATCCATGCTGAAATGCATATATCCTGATGATGCTAAAATAACTTTTTGCAATATTATAAAAGCAAGTGGTATTATTCATGCCTACTACTAAGATAATACATAGCTTTGGTCACTCTTGAAAAATAATTTCATCTTTAATTTGGCACAAGGCCATGGGTAAATCTTTGTTTCACCTAAACTCAAAACTTACCTATCTGGATTCTAAGAAAGTTTTCATTTGAGTTGCCACCAAGATGAGGCTAGAATGGAAGAGATCAATTGACTGCGGTGGCTGGTCCCTGTTTAAATGAATAAATACAGACATAACAGTAGTTTTGATTCAACTCAGAACAAAGTCAACAATCAGCTAATCAATTTATTGAGCACTTTATGCTGGCTAAGCACTAAGGATACAAAGAATGGCAAAAGATTATCTGCTTTCTCAAGGATCTCATAGTCTAAAGAGGGAGACAACATGCATTCAACAATGTAGAAACAAGATGTATATAAGAAGTAATAAATAGAGATAATGCATTATTAATCAATTATTAAACATGTATGAAGTACTTATGATGTGAAAACACCAAACTGGGGATAAAAATACAAGGCAAAAGACAGTCTCTGCCCTCACAGAACTTACAGTCTAAGGGGAAGAAACAAAATGCAAACAAATTATATATATATATATATATATATGTATATATATATACATAAACAACTAACATAAATAGGAAATAATTAACAGAAGGAAAAAAACTAGAATTAATAAGGTTTGAAGAGGTAAAAGATAGGATTTTAATCAAGGATTTAAAGGAAGCCAGGAAGATCAGTAGATGAGAGGGAGGAGAGAGGAAATTCCAGACATGGGGGATAGCTAGAGAAATTACTTGGAAGTGAGAGATGAAGTGTTTTGTTGTGGGGAACAGCCGGAAAGCCAGTGCCACTGGATCAAAGAACGTATGTCCGGTAGTAAGGTGTAAGAAGACAGGAAAGTTAGGAGGGGGCTAGTTTATGAAGACCTTTGAGTGCCAAACAGAGCACTTTGTATTTGATCCTGTAGGCAATAGGAAATCACTGAAGTTTATTAGGTAGGACTGTGACATAATTGGAACTGCACATTAGGAAAATCATTGTAGTGACTGAATAGGGGATGGCATGGAGTGAGAAGAGATTTGATTGATACAGGCAGACCTATCAGTTGCTATTACAATAGTCCTGATGAGTTCCTGCACTAGGATGGTGATTGTAACAGAGGAAAGAAGGGAGTATGTATATTCAATAGATGTTGCACTAATGCACTAGCATTTAGGAGGATCCAGAAAAGTTCCCATAGAAGTTAGGATTTAGCTGAAGTTAGCATTTACTTGAAGAAAGCCATGGAAGCCAGGAGGCTAAAATGAGGAGAAAGATTATTCCAGAGATAAAGTTATTCAAAGAAAATCCCCAAGAATTGGGAGATAGATTTTTTTAAATGTTATTTTTAATATTTAAAAAAAATTACTTCTGAATTTCTTCCCTATTTCCTAGCCCTTCCTTACTTATTGAAAAAGCAATTTATATCATATTAATTATGCATGTGAAATCTTGCAAAATATATTTCAATGTTATCCATTTTGAAAAAATGGAAGCAAGAAAATTAAGTGGAAAAATTATGCTTCAATCTGCACTTAACATTCATCGATTTTCTCTCTGGAGATAACATTTTTCATCATGAGTCCTTCAGAATTAACTGAGATGATTGTATTTATCAGAATAACTAAATCTTTCACAGTTGATGATTGTTATAATATTGCTTTTACTGTGTACAATGTTCTAATTCTGCTTACTTCACTTTACATCAGTTCATAAAAATCTTCCCAGGTTTTTCTGAAAACATCCTGCTTGTCATTTCTTACAGTACAATAGTTTTCCATTTACAATCATACCACAACTTGTTCAGCCATTCTCCAATTGATAAGCATCCCCTCAATTACCAATTCTTTGCCAAAAAGAGCTGCTATAAATATTGTACATATAGGTCCTTTTTCCTTTTTAAAAAATTTCTTTGGTACACAGATTATGTGGTAGTATGGCTAGATGAAGGGTATTTATAGTTTTAAAATCTTTTGAGCATAGTTTCAAATTGTTTTCCAGTATTGTTGCACCAGTTTACAACAGTTCACTTGTGTCCCTATTCTTCATTTGTGTTTCTTCTTTTCCACATTCTCTCCAGCATTTGTCATTTTCCTTTTCTGTCATTTTAGCCAATCTAAGATGTATGAGGCATAATGAGTTGTTTTAATGTGTGTTTCTCTAATCAATAGTTATCTTAAGCATTTTTAAAAGATATGATTAAAGATAACTTTGATTTCTTCTGTTAGCTGTATAGTTTTGAGAAGATAAGTTTTCTTGTTCTGTGAACAGCAGATTCACTGATGTCACTGGACGACTCTCAATGCAATATACTTTTAAAGGGAGAAGTCTTGAGATCAAATTCTGACTGTGTATTTATTTCCTAAATAATCCTGAGCAAGTCACAGCCTCTTTGAACCTTCATTTCCTCATGCATAAAATTGAGGGCACTATTTAGTACATTTTAAGTGCTTATCTACTTCATAAATGAAGGTAATACTAATTCAAATGTAATCTAAACATAGAATCACAGGATTTAGAAGTGGAAAACATTTTTTATTTCATAGATGAAATAAGTGAAGTTTATAGAAGTATTTTTCTTTTTTTTGTTAAATAGCATAAACTTTTATATTTATTCAGGTTATGTATCTACTTTGATCTTTTTTGTAATATCAAGTATAAGAGGCTGATCTAAGCCTTATTTCTACCAACATCCTTTCCAATTTTTCTGGTAGTTCTTAATGCATTGAGTTATTTTCCAAGTAATTTCTATTCATCGGTTGAGCCAATGCAGTTTAAATAAAGCAGTTTCACATTCTTTTGTAGCTAGTCTTTTTCATTAATCTATGCATTTTAATTAATGCATATGCTTTAGATGAGTCCTTTATACTATAATTTGAGATCTAGAGTACTACCTTATTTGTGTCATATCATGTCATGTAAAGAACACTGGACTGAGCACTAATAGACTCAAATTTTAGTCCTACTTCTGATACTATCAAACTGTATGAGCTCCATTACTTGGTATTCACATTGATTCACTATTTCCTTTCCAGCCTTATTTCTCCAAATTCTTCTATATGAACTCTCCAAATCTATACAGATTGGAATAATCATTATTCCTTTCAAATCACCATATACATTTCTGCCTCTACACTCTTATTTTTTTTTCTTAAATTAAAGCTTTTTATTTGTATAACATTTGTATGGGTAGTTCCCCAGCATTGATCTTTACAAAGCTTTCCATTACAACTTTTACCCTCAGTCCCCTCCCCTCCCCTAGATGGCAGGAAGTCCACTACATGTTAATAATGTAATAATAGTTGACAAGTTGTGCAAGAAAAATCCTATCTACAAGAAAAAAAAAAGAAATTCAGAGAAAGGCAACACAATGCAAGCAAACATCAATAGAGATCATGAAAATGTAACGTGTGGTCCATATTTCATATCCCTCCCTCTGGGTGTATATGGTTTTCTTCAGTGAACAATTGGAACTGGTTTGAGACAATTCTTTGTTGCAGAGAGCTATGTCCATCAGAATTGTTCATCATGTAATACTGTTGTTGCTGTGTATAATGATCTCCTGGTTCTGTTCGTTTCACTCAGAATCAGTTCATGCAAGTCTCTTCAGGCCTCTCTGAAATCGTCCTGCTGGTCATTTCTTACAGAACAATAATATTCCATAACATTCATATACCACAATTTATTCAGCCACTCTCCAATTGATGGGCATCCATTCAATTTCCAGTTTCTAGCCACTACAAAAAGGGCTGCCACAAACATTCTTGCACATGTGGGTCCCTTTCCCTCCTCTAAGATCTCTTTGGGATATAGGCCCAGTAGAAACACTGCTGGGTCAAAGGGTATGCACAGTTTGATAACTTTTTGAGCATACTTCCAAATTGCTCTCCAGAATGGTTGGATCTGTTCACAGTTCCACCAACAAGGTATTAGTGTCCCAATTTTCCCACATCCCCTCCAACATTCAACATTATCTTTTCCTGTCATTTTAGCCAATCTGACAGGTGTTCTACACTCTTATTTCCAATGACTCCTTCCTTCCTATGTTGAACATCCCACTTCCATATTTTCTACTTTGCTTATCCTTCCAAGAGGAACTCAAATAGTACTCCCTTCATAAAAATTTCCTAAAATCTCCAGTCCAAGTTGCTCTCTTCCTTTTTCTGTATCTTGTTCAAATTGTCCCAGTGCAAATTATTACTTAGCATTTATTTAATCATAACTTATTTACATCTTGTGCTATGAATGAATAAGAAACATGACATGAGAGGTCTTTGGTTCAAATTGTGATTAGGCCATTTCTTAATTGTAAGATTTGGCAAGTCATAATATCACTGAGCCTTGATTTTCTTATTCATAAGAGTAGGATATTGGACAATATGACCCTTAAGGTCCTTTATACCTCTAAATCTACAAACCCATGAAAAACTCACATTGCCACATTTAAATCTTGAAATTCTCTTTTAAAGATAAGTTTCTTGAGGGCAGAGACTGCCATTTTATTTTCATTTCTTCATCTTTATTGTCATTAGAACTGAAGGCTTACATTTTCCCCTTTTAACTCCTTTAGTCATTTTCCCTCATCTACCCTTTTGTATTTGTATTTGTATTTTTATCCTATCTATTGCACCAAACCCAGTGAACAGCAAAAGTAAAAGAAGGGATATAAGTATTGGTCCAACCACATTGTATCCTACTGTGTCAGCATCTGTTCTTTTTGCCTTTTTATTACAATTTTAGTTTCTGAATAGTAGGAACCTTGTCCTGTATGACATTTAGCACACTGTCGTGTAATAAATGCTAGCTGACGATATGATAATAATTAAGGTCATCCTCATGATAATTGGGAAAAGTTAAAAGTTTCTCCTAAGCTACTATTATTTTCTGATTATGGAAGGATTAGTTTGCCAGGAGATATTAAGCACTTCATTTTCTAGGTCAGCACTCTGTTTTGAAAATAGCTGGCAAGGCACACTCCTGGCTCCGTCCAGATAACACCGATGTCTTTAAATGTTTAAGTGAGTTCAGCAAGGCTCTTCTTTCTTGTCATCCTTCGCAAGTGCTATTGCCAAACCTTCTCCCAACTTCTGTGATTTCCCACATGGAAGCTAGCAACAGTCTGAATGGACGAGGAGTCATTCTTTTCTGTTCAATGGGGTTTCACGTTTCTTCGAACACAGACTATGAATCTCTGTATGTGCTTTTTCACTGTTTAGTCTAGGGCTGGTCCTAATCCTTGTTGGTTGGCAGGCCTATTTGGGAAAAAAAAATTGTTGAGCACATTGTGTCTCAGCCAGACTGTATGGAGAGGTGGAGGTGATGGCTGTCATTCTGTTGTTTTTAACTCACTCCTTGATCATATTAACCATTTTAGGCTCTTTTCTGATGGAGGTAGGGGGGAGCTCAGCTGCCTCTCAATTTGTAGGATCATTTCAGGCATTTGCAGAGATGTTGTATATAAAAAAAGAGACTGTTTTAAATGCTATGTAATGTAATAGCCATGGGATCATAGGTTCCTGGATTTAGCATTATAAGGGACCTCAGAAGTCATGTAGTCTAAATCCCTCATTTTATAGATGAGAAAACGAGATGCACAGAGGTTAATTGATTAGCTGTGATGTGCCTAATCTAGTCATGGGTAATTGTCTACTTGCACATCTCATAGAGCTGAAATTTTCTGATATATGAAGTGGTAAACAAAACAAAGCTAAAAAGCACAAACCTGAATGAATTGGCAACTATTCTCAGCACTTATATTTTAAAGAGTAAAGACTGCTACTTCAGGAGAGTTAAGAGTTAAATCATAAATTCAGACCAAGAGCAAACTTTTGCACATTTGGTCTTTATATAAACTCATGACCACCTGTGTAGAGTTTTTCACAGTCTAATCAAGGTTGTCAGGCACAAGGTCTCCAATCCTATGAGAAACAGGCCCACCTCGGCACTGGGTTCAGTCAGATTTTCTCCTCATTTTTCTGATTCCCTCCTTTGTCCCCTCAACTAATTATAATTCTCAGATATCCTAGAGCATAGAACTTAGAGTGGAGATAACACAGAATATTTTTCTTTTTCATTATTTACTGCTCTGGGACTTCTAGGAAGTAAGGGAACGTTCTTCGCTTTTCACAAAGATGGATACTTTTCTATACAAAAGCCAAATTTTAAAGCTACTATTACTCTTTAATCCCTCTACCTTCTCTGATCCCCATTAACCCAGACATTTGCTGCATCCTTCATCACCAGCCCTCATGAAAGCTGAGTTGCATATACAGAATATCTTTCAGCAAATCTCACTTGGATTTATGTTTTATGTGTATGTGTTTTTCTTTTTCTTTCCTAGAATGAACATTGATTCACCACATCACTCATTGAGAAAAGTAATTACTACCAAATTCAGGAAGGTGGGGGAAATGAGTAGAATAACATGATTAACTCTCCTGTTACTTAGCAAGAAAAAAAATAGAATCAATTAAAACCAATACTTCTTGAGTGGGGCTAATTCTTCTCCCTCTTACATATAGTAAATTGAAGTCAGGATAAAAACCCACATCTTTGGATTCCAGATCCAAAGTTCTTTCCACTATACTATGATGTTTTCAAACAGTTGAAGCCTATTTTTAAATTCAAATTCATACAATCAGTTATTTTGGTAATCCTGGAAATATAACATTCAATATAATGCATGTGTCTTAACAATCTTTTCCGAGTAGAGTGAGAAGGGAATGGAGTATATAAATCACTCCAGACAACAAGAGATGACCATGGTCATACATACCTATTTTTGGTTGAATGTAGGCCTTGAATCCAGTTCTTCTTTACTCTAATGCTGGCATTCTAGCCACTATATAAAGCTACTTTCATTTTTGTATTCTATGTCTTTTAAATGGTCAAAGAACAGCATATTCCTCATAGAATGTCTATTTAAGTTAATCTGATAAAATCACTAATATTTCATTTACCTCAATTTACCCATTCAATTTAATTCAGCTCCACATATATTAAGACCTGGTATTTAGCAATTAATTTAGAAGCTAGGATCAATCAGAAACTTATTTTTGGTTACTAAAAGGTTCAATATAAGTTCTTTGCTTTCAAGTATAAAGACATATGCATCAGAAGACTATGGGCTAATAGAAGTCTTTCAAATAAAAAGTTCAAGACTGGGAATTCCTTTAACTTTTGGTTCTTTTAATTCTTGTTTATTCAAGGATTTTTTATGATTTTATTGTGCTACTATGTAATGTAGGTTTTATGTAAACTGAACTTTTTCTTCAGTACCTCATTTTATTTCTTAGACATTTTCATGGTCTGATTTGGGATATATATGATACTTGAAAGCAAAAAAGGTTACATTTCTTTTAAGACATCCTGTAATTCAGACTCATAAGTCAAACAAGCTTGCCTCTTAAGCTCTGTTATTTAAAATTACCGAGCCTTTATTATACAATTCCTTACCTTAGAGCTTTGAAGTTACTGTTTATAAAAGTATTTGGAGATCCTCATTCATCAGAGACAAGAGTCAAGCTCTCTACTCACACTTTAAAACAACTGTGCATAAATGTGATCTCATCATTGTGAGGATTTCTAGCACATGGTAGATTGAAACTAATCCATGACTTTTCTTCTATTCACTTTTGCCCATGTTCTATAACAAATCTTCCATGAGGGGATCCCTCCAAATTCTTGAAAACTCCCTCAAGAAGACCTCAAACAAGCTGTTCATTGATTAGCCCTTGAATTAGCCTACCTTCTTTTCACTTAATTCATAATGATATTTCTCTGATTCTCCTGTGTAATTTTTTGTGACTTATTGGTTTACCTACTACAGGAGTACCCCATTGAGTTTATGGATAATTGTAAGATATAGGATATGACCATCATTTTGTATGACTAAGATTGAAAGGACATGAAGTAGATAATAGGAAGTGAGTAGGTTGAGGAACTGACTGTGGGATGATGCTTCTTGTTGCTTTTGGATATACAGCAGAGCCAGGTCTACCAACAATATATCTGAATTCTCCTAAGAGAACTAATGAACCATTCTACTATTTATCTATAATTTTTCTGGTGTAATTTATTATGAGATGGATAAGAATGATACAATTTGGTTCTTTTACTAATATGTCTACTCGTTGCTCACTGGACAAGGGACTTACATGTAGAATACTGACAGTTGAACTAAGATTTATAGGCAACCTAAAAATTCTGGTACCATTTAGCATTCTTTACCCCTTTTTCTGTTGTTGGGTGACTTTTACTAGAGAAAAAAAATGGAGGTTATACTGGAAGTAAATCATTGTGTATTTTCTTTATTTCATGGCTTTCAGTGGCCAAAAACGGTAAGCAGAATGTTCTTAGTTTTATCTGTCTATACTTGCAGTTAAGGGACTTGAAGGAATATAACAAAATAAATCAGTAATGTATAAAATAGAAACTCTTAATTGTGATGAACTTTAACTCACATAAGAGAAGTCATCAAAGGTCTAAAATTAGATACCCCAAGATAGGGGAACTGAGCAAGAGCAGACCAGCAAAGGTAGAATGAAATTTCAAGTATAATGATAGGCTATGAAAGGAGGGGATAGAGGAGGAAGTTCATCAGCAGTTTTTCAGAAGGACAATCCTTAGACTGGACATACCTACTTTGTCTGAGCTTTGCATTCTTCCTGACAGTTTGTCAGTACCAGTGTGGAGAGCAAGCAGTGATGAAGTGATATCATATTAATCTGGCAATGCCTTTCTGAATTTTATTAGTTTGAGCTTGTTCTCAGTTGCCATCCAAAGGGAGGATGTTGCCAGCATGAACGACACCGACTATATATCATTTGAACAATCTTATACCATTTTCTATTTAAGAAAAGTTGGAGAACATGAACATTCAGAAATGGCAGATAGTATTTCCTGGATACATAAATCCATTAAAGCTTAAAATAAAAGTCATAAATTGTGGCTTTATTGGTTTCATTTTCATTTTCATATGTCTAGTGCCTAACATATTTCTTGGCATATCATATGCAGATACCAAATCTTGTTGGTTAACATATGCATATATTATACTACATTATATTATATGTGTGTATTTTAAGTACATACAATTGCAATATTCATTTATGCCTTTTTGTCTTAATCCTTTAAGCCTCAAGCAAACTTCCTTTGATATCATGGTTCAGTACTCTCTTTGTTGTTATTATTCGGTTGTATCTTCATGATTCTATTTGGAATTTTCTTGGCAAAGAAACTGGAGTGGAGTGAACCACTATTTCCTTCCCCAGCTCACTTAAAATGAATCTGAGAAAAATAAGGCTAAGAACCTTGAACAGGATTACACAGCTAGGAAGTGTCTGAGGCCAGATTTTAACTCAGGAAGTGGAGTTTTCTTAACTCCAAGTCTAGTACTTTATCCACTATGCTACCTCTCTGGCTAGTACTTTCAGGAACCATTAAAATAAAAGGGGACCAGCTTTGAAATTGAAAATTTTAGGTACACTGATCAGGTGTACAACCACTGGTAAGTTATTTTGTCTTTCTATGCTTTGGAGGATAATTAGGATTTAACAAAGCTGGTGATTCAAACCAGGTGCTCTGATTCCAAATCTACTACACTATCCTGCCTTTCAATTTTGAGCAGCCACTATTATGGATGAAAGAATGAATAATAAGTTGGGATACAATTTAACAATACACAAGAGACCTGCATTATATTTGGGAAATTGTAATGTTATCTTACATTGTTTGCCACTACAAATTCCTTAATTCCAATAAGTACCTGGACAAGGCACTTAACCCTTCCTCATCTATAAAATAAACTGGAGAAGAAAATAGCAAATTGCTCCAATATCTTTGTCAAGAAAACCCCAAATGTGGTCACAGAGTCAGACATGACTGAAAATGACTGACAAGAACAACAAATCCTCCAGAAATTTTGCTAAGCACTGAGCATACATTAGTTTAGTGAATTAAAGTTTGCCATGTGTTTCACATATGCTTTTTTCCTTTGATTACCTTCATACATATCTTGTTTGTACATAGCATTTAAGTGTGTAACTATGTAATAACTGTAAGAAATGCTTACTATTTTACTGTTGACTGACTGATCCTCATAATAACCTTACAAGGTAGGTACAAATATTACCATAATATTACATATAAGGCACAGAGAAACTTTTTTCTTTTTTTTATTAAAGCTTTTTAATTTTCAAAGCATATTCATGGATGAGTTTCCAACATTAACACTTACAAAACCCTGTGTTCCAATTTTTTCCTGCTTTCCCCCCCACCCTCTTCCCTAAATGGCAAGTAATCCAATATATGTTAAAATGGTAAAAATATAGATGTTAAATTCAGTATATGTATACATATTTATATAATTATTATGCTGCACAATAAAAATCAAATCAAAAAGGAACAAAAAGAGAAAGAAAATAAAATGTAAGCAAACAATAAGAGTGAAAGAGTGAAAAATGCTATGTTGTGGTCCACACTCAATTCCCACATTCCTCTCTTTGGGTGTAGATGTCTCTCTTCATCACAAGATCATTGGAAATGGCCTGAATTATCTCATTGTTGAAAAGAGTCTTATCCATCAGAATTGATCATCATATAATCTTGGTGCCATGTACAATGATCTCCTGATTCTGCTCATTTCACTTAGTATCAGTTCATGCAAATCTCTCCAACCATTCTGAAATCATCATACTGGTCATTTCTTATTGAATAATAACATTCCTTAACATTCATATATCGTAACTTATTCAGCCATTCTTCAACAGCTGGGCATCCATTAAGTTTCCAATTTCTTGCCACTACAAAAAGGGCTGCCACAAATATTTTTGCACATGTGGGTCCCTTTCTCTCCTTTAAGATCTATTTGGAATATAAGCCCAGCAGAACCCCTGCTGGATCAAAGGGTGTGAACAATTTGATAACTCTTTTGGGCATAGTTCCAACTTGTTCTTCAGAATAGTTGGATCTATTCACAATTCCACCAACAATGTAGGTGTCTCAGTTTTTCCATATCCCCTCCAACTTTTGTCGTTATCTTTTCCTGTCATCTTAGCCAGTCTGAGAGGTGTTTAGTGGTGCCTCAGAGTCTTAATTTGCATTTCTCTGATTAATAGTGATTTGGAGAACATTTTCATATGGCTAGAAATGGTTTTAATTTCTTCATCTGAAAATTGTCTGTTCATATCCTTTGGTGATTTATCAATTGGAGAATGGAATGAAGTCTAATAAATTTGAGTCAATTCTCTATATATTTTAGAAAGGAGGCCTTTATCAGAACCTTTGACTGTAAAAATATTTTCCCAGTTTGTTGCTTCCCTTCTAATCTTGTCTGCATTAGTTTTGTTTTTACAAAAACTTTTTAACTCAATATAATCAAAATTATCTGGTTTGTGGGCAATAAAGAATTTCATTTCTTATTTAGTCACAAATTCCTTTCTTCTCCACAGATCTGAGTGGTAAACTATCCTTTGTTCTTCTAATTTGCTTATTATATCACTCTTTATGTCTAAATAATGAATCTATTTCAACATTATCTTGGTATATGGATTTAGCTGTGGGTCAGTGCTTAGTTTCTGCCATACTAGTTTCTAATTTTCCCAGCAGTTTTTGTCAAATAGTGAGTTTTTATCTCAAAAGCTGGGGTCTTTGCGTTTGGCAAACACTAGATTATTATAATCATTGATTATTTTGTCCTGTGAACTTAACCTGTTCTACTAATTGACTAATCTCTTTCTTAGCCAGTACCAAATGGTTTTGATGACTACTAGTTTATAATATAGTTTTAGGTCTGGCATAGTTAGGCTACCTTCATTTGCATTTTTAAAAATTTATTCCCTTGAAATTCTTGACTTTTTGTTCTTCCAGATGAATTTTGTTAGTATTTTTCTTAGATCTGTAAAATAATTTTTGGGAATTTGATTAGTATGAATAAATAGATTAGTTTAGGTAGTATTTATTATTATTATTATATTCGCTTGGCCTACCCATGAGCACTTGATAGTTTTCTTATTGATTAGAACTGACTTTTGTGGAAAGTGCTTTGCAGTTGTGTTCATATAGTTCCTGACTTTGCCTTGGCAGGTAGACTCCCAAATAGTTTATATTATTGACAATTAATTTTTTATTTGATCATGCTTCCTGATGGCATTTCTTTCTTTCTTTTTAATTTTTTACTCATTTTTTATTGAAGTTTTTGTTTTCAAAACATATGCAAGGATAATTTTTCAACATTAACCCTTGCAAAACCTTTTGTTTCAATTTTCACCCCTTTCCCCTGATCCCTCCTCTAGATAGCAAGTAATCCAATATATGTTAAACATGATAAAATATATGTTAAATCCAATATAAGCACACTTCCTTATATAATTATCTTGCTGCACAAGAAAAATCAGATCAAAAAGGAAAAAAAAACAAGAAAGAAAATAAAATTCAACAAACACAACAAAAAGAATGAAAATGCTATATTGTGATCTACTCTTAGTTGCCACAGTCCTCTCTCTGGGTGTAGATCACTCTCATCATCATGTAAGCTCATTAGAACTGTCCTGAATCATCTCATGGATTTTCTTTTTGTATCTCCTGCTGTTGGACTTTATTGGTAATATATAAAATTGTTGATGATTTGTGTGAATTTATTGTGTAACCTGCAACTTTGCTAAAATTGTGAATTGTTTCTAGTAGTTTTTTCATTGATTCTCTAGGGTTTTCTAAGTCATCATCTGCAAAGAGTGATAATTTGGTTTCTTCATTTCCTATTCTAATTCCTTTAATCTATTTTCTTCTCTTATTGAAAGTTAACATTTCTAATACAATATTGAATAGTAATGGTGACCAGTGGGCAGCCTTGTTTCACTCCTGATCTTATTGGGAATGGTTCTAGTTTGTTCCCATGACATATGATGCTTGCTGACTGTTTTAAATAGATGCTACTGATCATTTTAAGGAAGATTCCATTTATTTCTGTATTCTCTAGTGTTTTTAATAGGAATTGGTGTTGGGTTTTATCAAATGCCTTTTCTGTATCTATTGAGATAATCATATGACTTTTATTAATTGGGTTATTAATATAGTCAGTTTTGCTAATAGTTTTCCTAATATTGAACCAGCCCTGCATTCCTAGTACAGATACTACTTAAGATGCTTTATTATTCTGGAGATGATTTTCTGTAATGACAGAGAAATTTTTTTAAAGTGACTTACTCAGACACAATTAGTGTTCAAAGTAGAATTTGAATGTAAATCTTTTTGATTTTCAGATCTTTAGACACAATGCCATGTGGCTGCACTTATATGTTTTAGAAAAAATAAATATGTGATTTAATTGCTGTAAGAAATTCCCAATAAGAAAATTCCTTCGATCCACGCAGATCTACAATGATTCAACAATATATAGTCTTAATTTCCTTGAGCACTAAAAGGTCAAATGACTTGCCAGATAACTCATAGCCAATATATGTCTGAGGTGGTCCTGGAAGCCTGGTGTACTTAACTCAGAGATCAGGTCTCTGTTCATTACTCTGTTTTTCATTTATACTTTCCTCAATTATTTCAAGCAACTTCCCAAAGTGACAATTTATTAATTATTATTTTTACATATTAAGACATAATTTTCAAACAACTAGCTGGACATGTATTGCCAAAGAGGAACTATTAGTTCTCTTATCTATCTTTTTTCTCCTACAGAGTTTTGATGATAGAGATGAAAAGCAAGTCTGTTTCATCCCTGGCACTTCCATAAAAAGGGACAATATTTTTAGAGATTTCAAATTATGTTTAGATTTCCTAATAGTCTATGGATTATATCTTTAAAGGAGTCTTGACTTTTTAAGGATATTTTTGTTGTACACAACTTACATCTGTTGTTGCCAACTATTTTTACTTTCTGTTGGCTTTATTTTAAATGTTCTCTAATTTTTACAAATGAGTATAAAACACCAATGCCTGAATCACCTTCTGTTTTAAAGTTTCTAGAAAAGTATCATGAGGACTTTTTTTTTAAATGATCATCCAAAATACCAACTCCTCACTATTGATGGTCCCGAGGTAATCAAAGAAATAAAGTGTGTATATTTTCTGCCTTGTCTGCCCTGAGTTGTAAGTTGCCCTAGGCTAGAGCATGAGTAGCTTTTTGCATGTCTTCTTTATAAATATCATATTTCCCTTCCCTTGGGATACTTTGAAAGGGTTTGTGCCAGAGGCCTGGTATAGTGCTTAACTTTCTATGGTTAAATGTTTCCAAAGTGTGGCCACTGTCCAGATCTCCCAAAACACTAGGTAAAATACCAGACTGCTAGATATGCACAGCTGGAAATGGTTCACTTCTCCCATGACTGCCAAGCTTGCCACATGTCATTTTGGCTATTTAGGGTGGTTTGGGAGGTGATACAGTAGAAAGAAAGGGAAAGTTGTATTGGACCCACAGCAGTTTCCCTTCTCCCTGTGTTCTTAATTGCTCTCCCTTACAGATATTTGTGGTTTGTTTATCTTTTTCACTTATGTTAATGGTTCTGAAAGCTGATGGGAAGATAATTGGTCCAACCTGGGTAGAACTTTTTTCAGTTGTAAGTTTGCTAAAGGATACCAAATCAAAAATTGCAGGTGCTTAAATATTAGCTATTTGAATAGCTCTGAATCAAAATTAAAATCTCCATTTATCTTTGAATGTAGCCATATTTTTTTATTTAAGCAAAGCAGCTAAATTCAGCTCAGTACCATTTCTTTTACTGTCTCTTCCATTCATTCAAATCAATGCAGTGTAAAGTTTATCTGAGCAATATAAATTGAGCACCTAATATGCCACTTATGAAGACCAACTGTCTTGAAAGTCCTCAGCTTCAGTATAACATACCATGATTCACAACCCTAATATACCACCAAAAGTATATTGCTCTTGAGCTATATGGATCTTTTAAGAAGAAGCTTGGGGTCATTAAAAACATGAGCAGGTTCCTAAAGATAGTCCAACTCAGTCCTTGTTTCTTCAATTCTGGGCCCAGACTATGTCATATATAAACATAGCTATAAATATGAATATAGATCTCTTTCCCACACATACTCACTGATAGATGATTTCTAAGACTTGTTGATTTAATTGCATGTTATAATATGAACAATAATCATTATGCATCTATTTAATTTTTCTTGCTTGTTTATTTTAGGTGATAATGGATCTCATTTAAGAAACTCTAAGAATGTACCAAGGCTTGATGCAATCAGCACAATTTTGTCCACAAGTAGGAGTTCAAAAAGGACTCCATTCTTTAAGGAATCCTTCAATTGTAAAGTCTGTATTAGATCTTTCCCATGATGGTGGTGAACACCTTTGGGCCTGAATTTGAGGATTATCCAAAGGGCAGTGGTGAAGGATATAGTAGTTGTGAGCATAATTGCTGAACATAGTTTTACATAGTTTAACAAAAGCACAAAGTAAGTGCTTAATAAGTCCTGACTGAATGAATCATATTAGAAATAAAACAATACATCAAAGAAGAAAAGCAAAAATGTTATTAAAGAAATGCATAGTAAGAGGAAGAGATAATAACTAATGAACAATTCACATGCTCCACTAGCATCCTTGAAATATCATGAGAACACGAAGGCAACTCTCTGCACATTGAGTAGACTCCACAGGGTGAATTAAAGGGAGGGCTTGACTGAATATCATGCTGGACAGGAATCCATAGATCAGTTCTGCTATATCATTTAAGGAAATATTTACTTTGACAATACCATGCATATAACTGTAAATGTTTGTGATGATGTCTAAATGATCGTGTCCCTATATGCAAAACAAAGACTATATCCGATAATGGACCTTGGGAATATGTCTATGATGTGGTATCTATGGGTCCTCAGAGGCCCATAATGGACTCTGCAACTGGTGTGTGACAAGAACAGAATACAAGAACTATAGTTGTTTTTCTCCCATGTCATGACAGCAACAACCATTGGACAAGAGGGAAGATATACTTAATCAAAACAACACATCTTTACTTGACCTCCAGAAGCTTCAGAGCTAGATCAGCAGTTTGTACCTTAAGTCCCTTATACACCCAAGGGTCACAATAAATATGTCTTTTAGATACACACAGACATGAACATAAAGGATCTCATCCAGTTATATTCATATCATATATAGATCCAGTACATGGATCCAAACTCCAAATAAGTCATCAGTCAGTAATCTACAATTAAGCACCTACTATGTGTCTGACACTATGCAAAGTGCATGGGATGCAAAGAAAGGCAAAAAGAATCCAGTCCTCAAAGGACTCACATTCTAGAGGGGAAACAAAAGGAGCTCATTAGTATGAGTTTGAGTCTTTGCTTAAAGACCTCAATTAAAGAGCAAGTCTCTATATTCTTAGACAGTTCATTGTGCTCCAGAATGACTCAAAATCATCAAAAAGCTCTTCCTTTGTTTTTCTCCAGAAAACAAAATTAAATTTATCTCTACCTACAGCTCCATTAACAAGCTAACAGTGAAGCACAACTGAAAACATTGTCCTTTTTGGTTACTTCAGAATACTGATGCTCATTCATATTTCTTTATCACATATTTGCTTACAGTAGTAGGTGAATTTTTTGTGAGCTGATAGATTTTACTGAGCCTGTCTTTACAACTTCCCTTACTACATCTCCAGGAAGAATACTATCTACATCATATTAGGTTAGATTTCAATAAAGATCTATGCATACCTAATGGTGAAACTAGCACAAAGGGATCAGAAGGATTTCATCCTAATGGTTTTTGTTAGCCACAACAACAACAAAATTAAATATAAAGTACAGCTTTTTTTTCAACATTGGCATCAGGAAACAAAGAGAGAGTTTAAAGAATATAGTCATTGCCTTTTAGGGAGGAGCCTGCTGGTAAATGTTTGACAGATGGTTTTCTGAAAAGGGAAAAAAAACCATGTATACATGACAAACTTTTAAATTTAATCTGCAACAGAACATTTTCTCCATTATCTTTTTGAAAGTATAAACAATCAACAAAACAGCAGGTCAATTGATTTGTAGCCAATTTCTGAGGTGTAAAATTTAGCTTAAAATTTAACAATCAGCTCTTGTAAGCCTGTGTGAATAGATTCTAACAGCTCTGTCTGTACCTGTAGGTGGCCTTGTCTAACTCCTGATCAAGTCACCCCAGTAATTATGATATACCTTTTCCTTTCAATGCTACAACCATGGGTCCTACCCCTTTGCAACCTTTCAAATGGAGTAAGGAGTTAATGTTTTGATGAACAGGATTATAAATTTGAGCCTTCCTGGAGTCTCTTTTAATTCCCTTTTGTGCCTGCTCTCAGATATCTATCTCTCTCTTCTTTTTCCATCAGAAAAACAGTAACCCAAATAAGCAGTTGTTATATATATGTAGTGTGCATAAGAGACATAATTGAGTATCCTATTTTCATGACTTTCAGAGCAGAAAAAAAACAAAAAAACAAGCAAAAGCAAAACAAGTATGTTGTTGCATAGGGTTCAGGACTGGAAGTCAGAGTAATCCTGACCTATTGCCCACTCGACCACTAATTGGCTTTGGGATTTTGGGTTTGTCAATTTCTATGTCTGAGCCTTTGGTTCCACATCTATAAAATCAAGGGTTTCTTTACATGATTTTAAAGACTCTACAATTCTCTGATTAACTTTGAAATAAGATTATATAAATTGAATAGAGGCTGGAAATCTTACTAGTTTAGGAAAACAAGTTCAGAGAAAGAAATCAAAAAATGACCAAGGGAACTGTTCCATCTACTTCCCAAACATCAAATTAAATAGGATAGTAGCATTTTTATCACTGGAACCAATGCTTTCTGAATTTTATAACTCATTGAAATATTGCAGGTTTCATTTCATTTAAGATACTTGATTCATTATCAACATACTTTTAATAGGAATCATAGATTTAGACTTGGAATTGACAATAGCGATGGTCTTACACATACAGAGAAGGAAGATGAAATCCAGAGAAGTTAAGTCACTGAACCAAGATCAGACAGGAGGTACATTGAAAAAGGCAAGATTGAAATTCAGGTCCTCTAACTCCAAATTTTAAGATCCATTTCCACTACACTATTAAGAAGAAACAAAATCTGGGGCAGGAGGTGGAGAAATGGATAGAATACTGATTTTATAGTCAGGAGAGCTGAGCCCAAATTTAGTCTCAGAAACTTGACTAGTTGTGTGACCCTGGACAGGTCATTCAACCCCTTTTGAAGAAGAAGAAGGAGGAAGAGGAGGAAAAGGAGAAGGAGGATTCTGAGAAATGAACTCTCTAGTCCTTCAATTCAGCAGCAAGTCCCCTATTTCTTTACATAAATATGAAGAGCTTCCTGTGACCTGACATTTCTTTAAGATCACTAAGTGATCTTCTATTTCTTGAAGGATATAGCAACCGCCTCCACAATTCTCCATAGTACCAAAGTTTGGTTTTGTACTATTTGTGAGTAAATGAATGTTCCAGCAATTTCCTACTATCTTGCAATAACAATGTGATTTGATGTTGTGGTACTTAGTTGGCTTAACAAAATACTTTTGAAGAAGAGGAATCTATCTTTTTGAAACAAAATTTATCTGCTGAAAACTGATAGGCTGGAACATATAATTCCCAGCCTTCCTATTCTTACAACCAAGAAGTAGTTCTGACCAAAAATGTCCATGTATTCAGTTGGAAGAGAAGAAAGAACCCGTGATTTAGGGCTTCCTCTGTTAAAAGTCACCAGGAATGATTGCATTAAAGAGCCAGGTAACTGATGTCAACAGCCAAGGAATTATTTTGGCTCTACTGTCAAAGAAAACGAAAAACCTTAAAAGTTAAAATTAAAAAGAAGAATTTTTTTTTAAAGAAAAATTTTATAAGTTCTAAGATTTTGTTTCTGGCAGGATCGACATTTCTTTTACAATCACTGTAAAAGTCCTACAGAATTCAAAGTTGGCTCTGTAACAATATAGTCTCAGAATAAATATGCCATCTGGGAAAGCTTGATTCAATGTTTCCCACATTCTTTCTCATGTCATTTACCCTTGCTTCCCCCCTCCCTGCAAAATAGCCTACCATGCTCAGGGAAACAAACAGCAGGAACAATGGTTTCTGATTCTAGGGCCAAAATGCAAAGGTCCTCAGTCCTTGGAAGAAAAATAGCAGCAGCAGCATGAAACTTCTCTAGTGTAACTCTACTAATCAGAGGAAGAGAAGCCGTGTCATGAGAAGTGGAAGCCAGTGGTGTGTGCAAAGAAATTGAGAGACTGATGCCAGTAAATGCCAGGAAAAATGCAACAAGATGCCACTTTGTATTTTCTGTAGCTGGAAGCCCTTTATATTGAGAAATTCAAAGTCTTTGAGACACATTTCATTAGTCTTACTTTAGTGTACACAGGTGGCAGTTATAATTATTTTTATTTCTAAAGGAGGGGAAAAGGAAGCATGCAAAAACTCAAGAAATAAATTTTAGATCATAGAAAGTCTCAGAGATGGGGTTTAGTGTATATTTCTTGATTCTTAACCTCATGCTTTGTTAACATATAGGATCATGTAAAGTATATATATATATATATATATATATATATAATGCCTTTCCTAGAAGGAACACTTTTATCTAATAGAATGTCCCTATAAATAACTGAGTCATCTGTTTAATGCCAATGGTATGTCTAATAAGTCAGTATAAAAATAGTTGGAAACCATTCCATTTCTTAGTGTGTAAGATCTAATGAAACAAATATATGTGTATATCTAAGACCTATAATTTAATCAATTTAGGAAACTTCCAAAATAGACACTTTCTCAAGTGATATAGATCAGCAGCTCTTCTGAAATTTACAATCTTTGATGAGAAATAATTTGCTATGGTCACATGGGTAGAATGTGTCAGAAACTGGATTTTAACTCTGATCGTCCTGAGGTTAGTCTTTTGTCCATTATATCATAACATATATTTAATACTTATGATCTCATGTGTGTAATATATGTCTATAAATACATATGCATGTGTATAAATATACACTATATGCATATGTGTTTGTTGATAGATTGTATACCTACAAATAGGCAATGGGTTATATTGGAAAGATAGTTATCCTAGGGAGTCAAGAAGATATAGACTTTCAAGTTTGCATTCCACCTTTGATATTTAGTAGTTACAACATAGAATATAAGTTCTTTGTTTTAGGTAATAGCCTAGTACTTATCTACTGAGTCACAGGTTAATTGTTTTCTGCATTGGTGGAAGGAATTCCCACAAAGGAAATTCATTAAATTAAAGAAATCTCAGATATGTTGTATATAAATTTAGATGCATGGGTATGTGTAGGTTCTCAAATGCAGTTCATCTTTTAAAAATGATTCAAAATAACAGGAAGGAAAATATGTTCCCATCCTTGCTCATTTTAAATCATTTTTAAGGGTAGATCACATTATTTTTTTCCAAATAAGGACTAAGGAAAAAAAATGGTGGACATCCCTTTTCTTCTATAACTTAATAGCGAACTAACAAATCCCAATGTTGTACTTATACACTGGTCTTACAACATGATTTATTAAAAAGACATCCATCTTTTATTATGGTTTCAAAGGAATATGAGGAAAGTAAAAAATAAGAGTAATCAAATGGAAAATCAGTAACAAAGGGAAAACTTTTTAAACTTCTAAGAAGATATTAAAAAGTGGAAACAACACAAAACCAAAGAAAAATGAAGTCCCTCTACTTCTAGTGTGACTGTGAAAACATTAATTAAATTATTTATGGGATAAAACAGTTGCAAAATTTGTGAATGACTTGGTAATATTGTAAAACTGAACTAACTCTATGCATTACAAAAGTGGTTGTATAATTTACCTTCAAAGTAAGGCTTCAGGATGAGAGAAGTAACAATCTCTCTTTGCATTTTATTATATAATGCCACACTGACTTCTTAAATTATTTCAGATATGAATATAATATCATTTGATCTGTTTTGATGAGAAAGGTTTAAAAGAAAACCAGTGACTTTTCTTTCCATACTCATTGCCGACAAGCACAGGATGCAATAAATAGCCAACTTAAATTTTGGAGGATGGTAGTGCATATTTTTAATGGTCCCTGTGGTAATCTAATTTTATTGCATTTTTTCAATAGCCACTTGAAATTCAAAGAAGGAAATATTATTCAGTCAAACTCTTTTCTATGTGACTGTTAGTTGGGTACTTTGTATATATAATATGATGAGATTTCTATGGCTAAGTACAAAAGCAAAAGGATTTTCTTCTCATTTGTCTATATAAATATATAGCATCAGGGTTATTAAATAAATAAATCCATTAGACAGCTTCAAAGGTTATCATTCTTTTCCATCAGGATATAGACACATTTTTCATGTTTAAATCCTGCATTTTCCCTTTTTCTTTTGAAATACTTAAATAAACACAGATTTCTAAGGACCCATGGCTTTAAAACTGGTCTGACTATTTAAATAGCTGTCAAATGAGATATTGACTTATTAATAACTACCATATGGTAAAAATTCCTTTCCAGTTACTTTCATGTCTTCCTAACTGTTCCTGCTAATTGTTCAGCTAAAATTGTTTTTGCTTAATCATTCTTATTCTGTGCTTTGTTTTTATTCCATCATTTAAGAATCCACAACTGCCTTTCCATCTATTTTCTCCTAGAACTTATTTAGGTCTTCGAAGAAAAAAAATGGAATGCAATAATGCAGCTGTGAAATAAATGCAATACTGGGTGCCCTGGTGAAAAGAGACTTACTTGAATCCAATTTCCTGTTCTGCTGGTAAATAATACCTATCTATTAAGTTTTACATTCCTTCAAAGCATATTCTTTTTCTGACAAAAAAGTGTCAATCAGCATCAGCACATCTTATGAAACACTTTGTATGTCATTATTATTCACTAAATGATCTGCTATCATAGTGATGGAGGTATTGTTAAGCCATAATGTAACTGTGATCATATAATTAAGTCATAATATAAAAAGATTTTCATTTCCAGGCACATTCACCATTAGAAAGATATTTTTTTCCCTTTTTTCCCCTACTTATTTATTTATTTTAATACAAATTGCTTTATGAATCATATTGGGAGAGAAAAATCAGAACAAAAGGGAAAAACCAAGGGAGAGAAAAAAAATAACAGAAGGAAAGAAGTGAATATAGCATGAATGGATTTATATTCAATCTCCATAGTTCTTTTTCTGGGTGCAAATGATGTTTTCTATTAAAAGTCTATTGGAATTGCCTTGGATCATTGAACTACTGACAAGAACCAAGTCTTTCATGGTTGATCATCACATAATCTTGTTGTTATTGTACCCCCAGTTCTACTTGTTCCACTCAGTATCAGTTCATGTAAATATTTCCAGGCCTTTCTAAAATCAGCTTGTTTATCATTTTTAATAGAATAAAAATATACTGTTACCTTCATATACCACAGCTTGTTTAGCCATTCCCCAATTGATGGGCATCTACTCATTTTCCAATTCTTTGTTACCACAAAAAGATCTGCTACAAACATGTTTGCACATGTGAGTCCTTTTCCCTCCTTTATGATTTCCTCGGGATACAGATCCAATAGTGGCACTGCTGGGTCAAAGACTATGCACAGCTTTTTAAAAAATAATATTTTTATTTTCAAAATGTATGCAAAGGTCATTTTCAACATTCACTCTTGAAAAACCTTGTGCTCCAAATTTTTCTCCCTCCCTTCACCTTCCCCTCCCCTAGACAGCAAGTAATCCAATATATGCTAAACATGTATAATTCTGCTATACACATTTCCAAATTTATCATGCTGAACAAGAAAAATCAGATCAAAAAGGAAAAAAAAGGAAAGCAAACAAAAAGCAAGCAAACAACAACAAAAAAGGCAAAAAAACAATGTTGTTTTTTTGCAGAGAACAATAATATGGAAAGGGAATTAAAAAAATAGCAAACAAGTAGAAATACCTACTGAATTTTAACCCCCGCTCAATTGGCTAAAACAACATTCTTAATTTTTCTTCTATGTCTTCTTCATCTGAATATCTTGACAAATGTAGGCAATTAATCACTTTTTTGAATCCTCAATAATCAATTTCCATCCCTCTCCCATTATTTAAAATTTTATCTTATTTCCAAAAGTTTGGAAATCAGGTAACTATTGGCCAAAGAACTTTATGGACACCATCTATTAAGGTGTGGAGAAGATACATCCTTCATTAGTTAAGGAAATAACCCCATGTACAATGACATGAATCTGTGAAGTGTCAATACCTGATGAGAAAAAAAAAGTTCTCCTTCAAGAGTTTGTCACCATCTCTACAAATAGCTTCTTTTGATCCTTTTTCTTGTGTTTTTGCTTATTTTATTCTTTCATCCTAACTCCATTTACTGTACTTGTATCCTTAGAATCGAACAGATAGTAGATGTTTAATGGGTACCCCTTGATTGATGGATTCAATACTTGTCAGAGTCTTTCACATTTGTGAAAAAGTATTTCTTTTCCATTTGAAAATTTTCCTAATTTTCTGAATTCAGAATATTTTGACTCTAGTCATATAGATAATTATATTTTGGTTATTTAAATGTAGGGGAAGTTTAGTTTAGGAGAGAAAAATTGTAACGAAGAAATCACCATCATTTTGATGTTCCTGTTCATCATTAGGCATATTTGCATAAATTATTTTTGAAATATTTTGTTATAGATTAGCAACCACCTACACATAATCTCCTATTCCATCTGAGAAGGAATACTGGGAAAACATTTTTAGTTTATATTATGATGTTCCATTTCCTAATATAAAAATGCCTCATTATCACATTTGCTATGCTTGAAAATTTATATTCACATTATTTAGAGCAATCAGACAATAATTGCAGTAATGTTAACCAGGATAAGTTATGCATGAATTACCAATAATTTAAATGTAAACTATAGTGAAATTATGAACAAAAATGATAGAAAGCATTGATCAATCGATTTGATGTTTCAGAAGTTAGGTTACAATTTTTTAGTACTTTGAGGTCAGTATTTTGAATATCAACTACCATAATACTATAGTCACTAAAATGTAGTACAAAAGAATTGTTGGTTATTAGACTAAATTTAACTTTGTTGACTTGATCATGTCCCTATCAAGTTCTTTTCTGAATATTTAATTGATGAACACACACACATACACACACACACACACACACACACACACACACACACACACACACACACATATATATATATTGCTGAGGCAATTGGAGTTAAGTGACTTGCCCAGGGTCATATAGCCAGGAAATGTTAAGTGATTGAGATCAAATTTGAACTCAGGTCTTTCTGCCTTCAGGGCTGGTGCTCTACCCACTATACCAACTAGCTGCCCCTACATTTATAATTTTTAAAAAGCAAAACAAAATATGAGATTTTTTTCAATCATATTATCTCTACTTCTGGTTATTATGATCATGCATAAATGGCTTATGCTATTTTGAAATCATTTTTTGCTATTTCATAATCTATTTGGAGGGGATAGGTGCCTATCCTCCAAAATAAAAGCAACAAACATATTAATAGCATAATATTTGTAAAGCCTGACACTTGACAATGTCAGTTGACCTATGATTTTATGGACATGGGCACACCCTTCATCAGTGAAGGCTGAAGCCATCATCCACACCTTTGGTGAAATGTATAAAGTACCAGAATTGAAGTCAGGAATTTAAAATTGTACTTCAGATGTTTAATATCTACATGAACCTGGACTAGTCACTTGATCTTCAACCTTAGAATTTAGAAATGATTAAGTAAGGGAGAGAGAGATGTATGTCAAGCATATAATGATAATTAGGATACAGTGTTTACTGTAAGAACTTCAAAATCCAAGAGAAACTCTAGATCTTGGAGAGAATTTAGATCTGGTCTAACCTCCTAATTGTTAAGAAAAAAGATTTGAGACTCAGAGAATATTAGTGACCTACCCAGTGTTATACAGGTAGTATGGAGGCAAGATAAAAATAACTAGAATGTGTCAATGACAAGAATATATTAGGGAGTACTACAAAATATCTAAATAAGGAAAGATCATTTCTGGTCAAGAGATCAGGAATCAAAGAAGACTTCAAAGGATAAATTGTATTTGAACTAGGTCTTGAAGGATTTCAGAAGGTAAAAATAGAAGAGAACATAGCAAAGGTATAAACAAAAATGAACAAAGTCATCTAAACAAAAAAGATAGGACAAGCTTGGGAGATGACAGTAGTTTTATTTGGTTGGTGGCAAAATGCCTGAGAGTATGACTTTGTGGGAAAATGCCAGAAGAAATAATTTCCTACATTTTGTGGAAATCCACTAACTTCCAGACTAATACTAAGGGCACTAATTTTTCTTGCTTCTTATAATGGAAAAATTCATGATATTTTAATACTTCATCTTGTATAATGCTGTTTTAAATTTTCTTCATGCTATGGCAATGAGGCAATTGGGGTCAAGTAGCTTGACAAAGGTCACACAGCTAGGAAATGTTAAGTGTCTGAGATCAGATTTGAACTCAAGATGTCCTGACTTTAGGGCTGGTGCTCTATCCACTGCACCACCTAGCTGCCCCCAAAATATTTTCTTTTTAAAATTGGTGAATTTTATATTTTAGTTGAGCAGAACAGAAGTTTTTAAAGAGATGATTTCAACACTCCTCTGACTCTTTGAAGCTTATGAGTGTGGGGCTAAGAATGAGATCAAAATTGGATCCCATGTGTCTAATGAGGAACATATTTTGATATAAATACTGAATATAGTTCCTTAGTATCTTTCATCTAAGATTGCTAAAAGGAATAATAATTGGTAGCTATGGGCAAGTGCTTATTAGGTATGGGCAAATTGGTCTGGAGGAAATAATCTATTCCTAAACTTTTAAACAATTTTCAAAGTAAGGTCTTTTCATGAAATGCAAAAAAATTATATATATATGTGTGTGTGTGTATGTGTGAAGATATATATATATATATATGTATATATATATATATATTTCTTTTCTTTGGGGGTAGATTTCCTCATGCTTGTCCATGTTAAAAGTCCTGAAATACTATGGGAGTCCGCTTTCTTAATATTTCCAGTTGCCCTGAAAAAATTAGCTTTATTATTTTTTAAATTTTATCTTAATTTTTTATATTATTATTATTATTATTATTATTATTATTTTGCTGAGGCAATTAGGGTTAAGTGATTTGCCCAGGGTCACATAGCTAGGAAGTGTTAAGTATCTGAGGCCATATTTGAACTCAGGTCCTCTTGACTTCATGGCTGGTGCTAAGGAGCTTTATTTATGCTAGACATATAGCACTAGATGTATTGGTTTAGATAAAACTTAGCTAAACATTCAAACTCTTTTGGTGATTAACCACATCAAATCAGATCCCTGAACTTTATAAATTAGCTAATTACTAATGACTCCTAGGAACTAGAATGAGATAATTATAATCAATTCCATAAAGACCTGGAATATAACCCAAGACTTTTGAAGGTAAGAGATAACTTCTCTGTTGGCTTTACTCTCTCTCTTTTTTAATTAAAGCTTTTTATTTTTCAAAACACATGAGTGGACAATTCTTCAACATTAGCTCTTGCAAAATCTAATGTTCCAATTTTCTCCCCCTTCTCCCATGCCCTCCTTAGATAGCAAGTAGTCCAATATATGTTAAACATGGTAGAAATACATGTTAAATCCAATATATGCATATTTATACAATTATCATGCCAGAGAATTGCATCAGAGAAGTAAAATAAAATGCAAGCAAACAATGAAAAAAGAGTAAAAATTCTATGTTGTGAACCACACTTAGTTCTCACAGTCCTTTCTCTGGGTGTAGATGCCTCTCTTTATCACTGAACAATTGAAATTGGTTTGAATCATATCATTGTTGAAGAGAGCCACATCCATTAGAATTGATCATCATATTACATTGTTGTTGCTATTTACAATGAAATCCTGGTTCTGCTCATTTCACTTAGCATCAGTTCATGTAAGTCTCTCCAGTCCTCTCTGAAATCATCCTGCTGGTTTTTACTTACAGAATAATAATATTCCATAACATTCATAGACCATAATTTATTCGGCTATTCTCCAATTGATAGGCATCCATTCAGTTTTCAGTTTCTTGCCACTACAAAAGGGCTGCCACAAACATTTTTGCACACGTGGGTCCCTTTCCTTTTTTTAAGATCTCTTTGGGATATAGGCCCAGTAGAAACACTGCTGGGTCAAAGGGTATGCACAGTTTGATAACTTTTTGAGCATAGCTCCAAATTGCTCTCCAGAATGGTTGGATCCGTTCACAGTTCCACCAACAATGTATCAGTGTCCCAGTTTTCCCACATCCCCTCCAACGTTCAACATTATCTTTTCCTGTCATTTTAGCCAATCTGACAGGTGTGTAGCAGTATCTCAGAGTTGTCTTAATTTGCATTTCTCTGATCAATAGTGATTTGGAGCACCTTTTCATATGACTAGAAAGTTTCAATTTCTTCATCTGAAAATTGTCTGCTCATATCCTTTGACCATTTATCAATTGGGGAATGGCATGAATTCTTATAAATTTGAGTCAATTCTTTATCGCTTCCCTTCTAACCTTGTCTGCATTAGTTTTGTTTGTATAAAAACTTTTTAACTTAATATAATCAAAATTATCTACGTTCTGATCAATAATGCTCTCCAGTTCTTCTTTGATCACAAATTCCTTCCTCCTTCACAGATCTGAGAGGTAAACTATCTTATGTTTTTCTAATTTGTTTGTAATATCATTATTTAAGTCTAGATCAGGAACTCATTTTGACCTTATCTTGGTATATGGTGTTAGATATGGGTCAATGCTTAGTTTCTTTGACTCTACTCTTTATGTAGGTTTTGTGAAATTAACAAACAGGCACTGAGAATCTATCCAAGCACCCTCCAAAAAACAAATACACACATTTCACTTATCGTTAGCCATTGGGCTCCTTTGGAACATGAGAATGTCAGGAGGTCCATATTTATATGACTCTTTGTGACCATAACTCCTATTTGATGAGACCTAATCACTCAGAATGCCATAATGTCAAAGAGTCTGTTTCTGCAATCTAAGTACTGGTTCTGGGAATGGAAAAGGAAATTCTTTGATGAAGCATTAATGTTCCCAGAAGCATTATGTCAAAGATACTGTCTTTATGAGACTAAGGCTAAGTACATGTAAGAGATAGGAAAGATTTCATTATTCTTATTGGTGATTTGACTTCTCTGTGACTACTTAAAGACCTTTAAATTAATGGGCCAATCAGTCTAATATCTTAAATAGGCAGGAATATATATATATATATGCTGACATATATATATATGTATACACATATACACATACAAATGTGTGTATACAGAGATATATATGTATGTATATATGATATACACATAATATTGTTATATGTTTATATATTATATGTATATTCCATGTATATGATACATACATATATAGCTACATATATATATATAGCTATTCACATATTTATACATGAACATGTCATATTTGTGTATGTAGATATCAAACATTTATTTTTGTGCTTGGAACAATCTGAGATATTCTCAGGAAAAATAGCAGAATATCAGGATCCAATAGTATTCAGAACTCCTGCATGAACAGATATTAAGATTGTGGTTTTTTTATTCTTAATTGTTATATGTCTGGAGTCCATGTATGCCATGAGTTCCTAGTAAACCTGCATACCACATGTGTAATAGTGATGATACTCAGAAAGATGGATATCTCATAATCTAGATCCTTGGTTTGTGTTTAACATTAATTCATTATATTATTCAAATGCAGTTTCTTAAAATAAGCAATTGAATTTGATTTGTTACCCCATTGCTCTTTGTATCTTTGGAAAATTATTTACCACTGAAAATTTACCACTGAAGAAAATAAGTGTTCAAGAACTAAGTCAATTGCATGTATATATCAAAGGAATGATGTTTCATGTTATATTTATTAAGAATTATTCCTCATCAATTGGAGAGGAGGAATGAACTAGATGCAAAATCATCTATTGTGATTAAGTTTGCATCTCAGAAGACAGAATAGAGAAAAACCTAACTGCAGGTTTGGTAACTCTTTAATTGGGAACTCATGTCAAAAATCTTGCCTCTCTTTGAATAAATCAGCACAGCAGACTGAAGTTTTTCTTTTCTCAGGGTTCTCCTTATTTTCTTTTTCTTTTTTTTTTCTTTTTTTTTTTTTTTTTTACCATGGTTCCTCTACCACTACTAAAACAAACAAACAAAACAACCCTAACACAGGCACATTCCAAAAGAATCCTCTTTAGGTTTTTGTCCTTCTTTTTCTTTAGTTTTCCTTCAGAAACACTGGAAAGTTATAGAAACAAATCTCTGAATGTCATGAAAATATTATAAACTCAGTTAAGCCAGGATCAATGATGGCTGCCTGGGGGTGACTAGATTAATCCCAACCATGCCTTTCTCTCCTCCTGCATCCTATCTTACTCCCATTCATCTCCACCCCAGGGATGTATAGCCTCTACTCTTTCCTCATTCAAACTCTGTGCTTAGAATACACTGAAATTGAAATAGAAAACTTTTCTATAAAATAATGCTTTGATTTTTCTTTTTCCCAAAGAGTAATAATTTCTCAAGTGTTCAACCTCAGGTGCTGTCCTTTTTTCTGAACCACATTTATAAAGTGCTCTTGCATCTCACAAGTTTAAATTATTGTGAAAGTTCATGAATTCAGTCTTTCATTGACATCTTGATCTCTTTTCAGGCATATTTTTCTTTCTACTGCTTCTCCTCCCCACCTTTATTTTAAGTACTAATTTGTCTTTATCTTCTATCTAAAGCTATTTGATGTAGGTAGCTAGCTGGAACTAGGATCATTCTAAACTGAGGGTCTATACCAACCAAATTGAAGAGATTTATTCTGTCTCCACTTGGATTTTCACTCAGAGATCCTGGATTCAAATCCCACTGATTTCACTTACCTGCAGCCCTGCAACCCTGCAACCCTGAAGATGTAATTAATTTCATTTGCTATTTGGTTTTCTCATGTCACAAAATGAAAAGATTACCTAGAAAATCTTTATGGCTTCTTCCAATTCTAAATCTGTAATTGACTTTTGATTGATTTACATAATTCCAGTGGTCTTGGAACTTACAGTGTTAGCAATAATAGCCAGATTCAGGCATAATGCAATAACCTGCTTTCTGATTAATCACTATTCCCCCTCTTTGACTCTGGATCTGAGATATTTTTAACAGTGGAATGTCTTTATTTTCTTTTTCTGTCCAAGTTGTGTGGAGTTTACTCCAAAGACGGAAAAGGGTAGATGTAGACTTGATATAATCAGTCAACAAGAAAATATTTATTAATTAGTTCCATGCTATGTATCAGGTATGATGTTAGCACTGAAGATATTAATACAAAGAAAAAAATTTTAAATTTCAGTTATCTTATATTTTATCAAGAAAGACAACATGCATATATACATATCCATCTATATAATCCATAACTATCTTTATGTAAATAGTTATAGATATACACACAGATACACACACAGATACATACATACATTTAAATATATCTATATATATACACATACATACATACACACACATATACATATATATATATATATCAGAGAGGAAAAAAAAAAGAAATGATAGGAACTGGACCTGTGATTTCATTTTTAAAAAGAAATCCAAGATAGAAAACTCCTTTTACTAATACATAGTATTGCCTTATTTTTATCTTGTGGTTTTAGGGAATTGCTTAAAACAGTGGTGTCACATTCAGAAATGGGGGCCAGGATCCTGACAAGCCACATATTGATGCAAAAAAAAGCACATGTTAATGTTATGTATTTTGTGTGTATTTTTATTTCTTTTGCTTATTATTTGTCAAATGTCTTTTAATCTAGTTTGGATTGCATATGTTTTACACACCTCAAACTTAGGAAGTTTGATGATTTTTCTAGGATTTCACAGTCAGAGACTAGACTGAACCCAGGAGTTATTTTTGGCTCCTAGATGAGAGCTCTGTCTATGATGCTATGATGGCTCTTTCAGAATAAATATATGGTAAATATAAGTTAATATGAGGAATGGAATATATTGGCAATTGTGGTTAGGGAACAGGAAAGATTTCATGTAGAAGGTAGTACTTGAACTACATTTTGAAAGAAGGAAAATATTCTATGACAAAAAAGTGAGGGAAAAGTACATTCTAGGAATGAGAGATGGCCAGTTCAAAGTCACAGAAAATGGAGATGGAATAATTGTGTAAGAAAGAGAAAAGGCCATTTTGACTGGATTATAGGGTAAGGAAGTAGAAATAATGTCTAAAGAGAATGGAAAGATAGCTTGAGGCTAGGGAGCTTTACAGAGGCCCTGGAGTTTACTGAATAAAGGAGTGGAGTGTTCAGATCTGAGTTTAAGGAAAAATCACTTTAGTTGCTCTTAGGAAGGTAATTTGGGGTTTAGAAAAGACTTAAGGCAGGAAGATCAATTAGGAGGCTTTTGCAATACAAAAGACAAACTTTTCCCAAATCAGAGATCAGATATGGACTGGACTTTTTTTGAGTAGTAGTGGAGTTTCCCTCAAGGAGGCCTTCAAACAAAGACTACATAAAAGCCCATCCAGCTGTGTAATTCTATGATTCTTTGGCTAACTACCTTTACACAAACACTAAGGCAATGATGAAAATATTTTCGCAATTATTTTCATTTGATCCTGTCCCTTGAAATGAAGAAATGTTGATATATTTATGTAAGATATCTTCATCCTCCGAATTTGAGATATTGCTACAATGCATTTCTAATTGAAATATAGTATTTGTTGTTCCTTTGCTATGTTTGCATACTCATTTGAGCCAAATCATTATAAGTTGCTATTCTTTTACATCTCTTCCTTTTGCCTCCTCTCCTTCATCCTCTTAATCTAGTATGACCTCTAAGACCAGTTATATAAGAATTTTTCCTATGTGCAGATAGTGTAATGAAATAAATCCAGAATAAGGAGTTAGAATATGTCGTTCCAATCCAGATCCACAATTTATTAGATGTATAAACTGAAGTTAAGTCACAACCTCCATTTCATCATTTCCTCATTTGTAAAATAAACCCTAACTAAGGGGGTCAAATTGAAAGTAGAGAGTAAGAGATAAATGTAAAGGATTTTGGAGAGGACAAACAACAAAACTGACAATTGCCTAAATATATGACTCTAAGACACAAAAAAGAATTAGAGGTGATGTCAAACTTTTAATTCTGAGTAACTAGAAGACTGAGCCTGAGCCAAAATTACCTCTACATCTATCCACCATGAGGTTTCAAACCTGAACTTGATTTGAGGGAATCAACATAGTAACCCTTTCAAAAAGAAAATTATGCTACTTCGGAAAGACAGATTTTTATTTATAGCCAGATTCCAATCAGTGTGAATGATGAATCCACTGAAGAGATCTCATGTAATAAAAGCACACTATTTGAAATTATAAATGTGACATTTGGCTCCAATCCAGAGGAAATATGAGTGCAAATTCTAATAATGTAACCTCTTCAAGAGAATCATTGTTCATAGTAATTGGGATCTAACTGATATCCTATTGTCATATAATGACCACTACTTCCTTGGATAGTCACAAACCACCTTTTAATTATAAGCTTTAGAAAATTTTATCAAAAATTTCCATCATGTTACCAGATAGAAGTTTAAAGAATTCATCATTCAGCTTCCCTCTTTCTTTTTTCTTGAGGAATGCTGTAGCACTTCTCATTTATTCCTCAAATACAGGGATTTAGCATCACATATGCAACTTCTTTAATTACCATGGGATAGAATTAGTCTTAAACCAGATCTTGAATTATTTTCCAACTTCTCAGTTTTTAAAAGTTGAAACCAAAGATAAGGCATTGCATCAAAAAAATGCAATGCCACAGTATCTATTCTAATACTAGAGATCTAAAATAGCCAACACTGTCCTTTTGGTCATTTGAGATGACTTTCAAATGTGAAATATATTTGTAGATCTCCAAGTATACACAAAGTTACATAGAGAAGAATGTTTGTTAAAAAGAGATTTGAGATATAATCTAGTCTAATTCCTTTGTGTTACAGACAATGAAATTTGAGATTAAAAATCTAAGTTCAAAGGCCTATGAAAACTATAACTTAGGCATCCTCATTCCTGGTCCACTGATCTTTTGACATGATCATGAGTCTCTTCCCAACATACCATATTTTGCTAGATAGGTCTTCCTAAATGACATACATATATACACATGCATATATGGGTATATATAGATATATATTTCATGTACATATGCACACATAAACATTTTGTGTGAGAATATATGCATACTCATAAGAATGGATTTTAAGTTTTTGCTTCATGAATATAGACATGAAGATATAATTAAATGTTTTGATTTTTATTTTTTAAATAGGAGGACTATAAATATGACTTCATCAATATGGGAAAATTCCATCATGGAAATTCCCTTGACCAATATTAGTGACCAATTTCTCTGTAAACTACAGTGTTGGAAGTTGGTCCAGAGATCTGAAAGATAAAATATCTTGTCTGTAGTCCAAAACTAGTATGTGTCAGTGATGGGCCTTAAATATGCCTCAGGGGTTGGCTTTCTATAACATTTTTCTTTGAGCTAGTTATTATGAATCTTTAAGTGAAAAGAACTATCCTTAGTTACTAAATGTGGGGCTAAAATGTTGCCTGCAATTGCTTCCTATATGTAGGGGCTGATTGTGTTCTCAATAGTTCATCAGGGAGTCTTCCTAGCATACATTCTGCCTGTTATGTCTGTAACTACCCCCATTTAAGGCTGTTACATAGGAACTGTCTAGTTCTGCTGTCACTCATCTTCCATGTGTGGACAGCCTGGGCAGAGCACAGGGGTAGGAAGTATTGCTGCAATGTTACCAGACTGGCTGCATTCCAGAGTTTCCTTGTGGGTGGTCTTGTCATGTTTCTGGACATTGACCATGACAGATTGTGGTATGAGACTGTTCAAAAAGTCAGCAAGGTTGTTTATGGAAGTGCTGCAGGGTTTCAGTTTGGTATCATGCTATCAAACAGGGTACTCCAAAGTCTTACTGCAACTTTAAGCTATTTAAAACTGCTCTAAAATTTTGGGGACACTCTAAAATAATAATAACTAAATGTTTGCAAAATGATTTATACATGTTATTTTATTTGATCTCTTTTTTTCACATGGTCTTTGTTTTCTTCATTAATATTTAGAAGCTACCATAATTTATGGGGTAACAACATGGTAGAGTACCTAGCCTAGAGTCAGGAAGACCTGAGTCTAAACTCAATCTTAGACACTTACTCTGTGACCCTGGGAAAGCCATTTAACCTGTTTGTCTCAACTTCTTCATCTTTAAGATGAACTGCAGAAGGAAATGGTAAACTATTCTAATATCTTTGCCAAAGCAAACAAATAAAAAAATTTTTAAAAATGAATGGGATCACAAAGAATTGGACATGATTGAAATAACTGAACAACAAAAAGCATAACTTCTGAGAAAGAATCAGCAGAGAACTGATTTAGACCTTTGGCTATGATGACTATAGGGTAATACAGATTGAACAGTTTTTAAAATATGATTCAGGGATTTCTGGAGGTCCATAATACCCTTTCAAAGGGTCTGCAAAGGTCAAAACTATTTTAATAATGATCATAAGATATTATTTCCCCTTATCATTTTTATTCTCTTATAAATATACTATAAAGTTTCCCAAAGACTACAGGGATCATAAACTAATGAATTGGCTATAAAAATGAAAATTAAGTCAATATTTTATCTGCAAAATTATACTTTACTTTCCAAATGGATGTATCTTAGACTAATTATTTCACTTATATTCATTCGTTGGTGTTAGCACTAATAATTATCAGAGATCTTCTATGTGAATGCTTAGCAACAAATAAGAGTTCTGTTGAAATATTCAGTGTTGACTAACCTTTTTGAATCTCATGTTTTATCCTGCAGTCGCTGTATTGATATTGGTACAAAATCAATAGTGGGTAAAACTGGAGGCACATAGTATAAATAAAATCTGTGGCACCAAAATCTGGTCATAGTCATCATGTTCTTGTCATTGTATATGCCAGACACATAGTATAATAATAGCAGAAATCCACTTTAAAAAAAAAAAAAAACAATTTCACGTGAGAATGTCCTTGGTTAAATGATAACAATTATTAAATTTATTAAATCTTAATCCTTAATGATACAGTTTTTCAATATTCTGCATGACAAAAGCAGAATTATGTCTATAGACTTTCTGAGGCATATTGAAGTAGGAAGATTGTGGAAAAGTACTTATATGATTGTTTTCTCTGAGCGCTTAACCAGCCATCTTTTTTATGGAACTTCATTTTTACTTACATGGACAGAAAAAAATATGTTTTTTTTAGAGACTTGATATTTGTTATATGCTTTCTCAAAAATTAACAGTAAGCCTGTCACTTTAAGCAAGGGAATGGCTATTTGTTGCCATTAATAAAATTATTGCTTTTAATCAAAAATCAAAATCTTGGAAAATGTGTTTCTGTCTCTGTGACCTTAACAGCTTCCTAGTATTTAAAGACTTTTCTGATTAAATTAATGGTGCTACTAACAACTGTGATTTTTTTAATTGTATATGAAATTAGTCAACATTTAGAATATCTGCATAACTTGTGAACCAATACCTTCCAAATTCATGTTATTATAAAGTCATATATTGATAAAAGATCCATACAAAGTCCTAGACTAATGGACTTTAATGTAAAATTTAACAGTATAAAATTAATTGATAGTTTCAAATTCTACATTACAATTAACCATTTAGAAATTACTTGAGTTTTTCTATAGTATTGAAGAATAATATCCACAAATATCTGAAAAGATTATTAATGTACTCTTCCTTTTTCTGAGGCCAGACTTTCTTTGTGTATTTCAGAAACAAAGCACACAAATGTAAAAACAAATAGGAAAATCCAACTCCCTTCTATCAAGCCAGATATAAAAGAAATGTGCGATAATAGGTAACACAATTACACTCTTTTTAGTAGATTTTTTTTACTTTAGAAAACATTTATTTTTCTTAAAGATGTTATTTATTTTGAGACATAATGAATTTATTGTTATTTTTAGTAAATTAAGATTTTTTTTTAAAAGTTAGCAGTTTCCATTTCTAATATATTAAATATCAACAAATATAACCCAAATAAACATAAGCTATTTGGTGTCTCCAATAATTTTTAAGTGCATAAAGAGGTCTTGAGAGTAGAAAATATAAGAAACATTGGACTAGTATATGACTTTAGCTACCTTCAAGACAAAAATGTTCTTCCAAAGTACTTTGACTCAAGGGGTGAGAAAAATTCCTTAATCTTTTACTCATCCTCTTATCTCTCCCTGGCTATAATCACTGGCATTCTCAATGGAGAACTTTTAGAATTATTCAGGGACTGTTAAAAGAATTTTGCAGAGCCTAAAGGGCATTTTCACATTCTTCCAGGATTTTTTAAGCCTCAATTATCTATGAAATAGTCTGAATAAAGCTGTTGGTTGTATAACATTTTGACACCACTTTGCTGATAAGAACTGACTCTGAAAACATGACATTGCCACTGATCTGTTTGCCAAATCATCATGCAGGGCCTTACTTTTAGATCTTAATTAAGTAACTTGTAGTTGATCAAGTAGTTGGAAACCTATTCAATATGGCAGAGACTCTATCTGGCCAATTTTTTTTTTTGTATGCTCCCATTTTTTTTACCCATTGAATATTTCAGATTGATAGTAACAAGAAGTATTCATGTCCAAGACACGAATTACAGAACTGAGAAATTTGAGAGTCAGAAGGGACCTGAGCAGATATCTAATCATTCCAGAACCTTAGTAGAGATTCTTTGCTACAGCTTATGGTATTTGGTAGACCATATCAAGAAATAATATATGTCCTGTCATTGACTAAAAACCTTTAAGGAAGGAGAGTCTATCATTTCTTGAGCCACTTTGTTCTACTTTTAAATAAATCTGATTTTTACAAAAAAAGAGAGTGAGGTGGTGCAATGGATAGAACACTAGGCTTGGAATCAGGATTACTTATCTTCATGAGTTCAAATCCAGTCTCAGATACTAAACCTTGGGCAAGTCACTTAACTCTGTTTATCTCAGTTCCTCATATTTTAAAAAAGATGATCAGAAAAGTAAATGACAAATTACTCCAGAATCTCTCCCAAATGAACTTTAAATGGGATCATGAAGATTAGGATATGACTGAACAACAATAATTTTACAAAGATTTTCCTGACATAAAGCTCAAATTTGTTTATTTGCAACTTTTACCCCTTTCTCTTAGTTCTGTCCCCTGGAGCCTCAGAAAAGGCCACTATTTTCCCATCTCAGCCCTTTTAGGTGTTGTAAACTCATTTTTGAAGACTGTTCTATTATCCTGAGACTTCTCTTCTCCTGGTTCCAGTTCCAATGGATCCTTTTATGACATGGCCCCATCACTATTCACTTTGCTCTTCTTTGGATGGCGTCCAGCTAATCAGTGTTAGTTCCTAAATGGTGGTGCCCAATTTCAATTATTTGCAAATTTGAGGTAGATATTTTCATTAGAAGCACATTTCTTGGTATTATAATGATGTTTAAAGACAGTCTTTATCTTTGAGTGAAATCTTTAAAATAAAAACATGAAAAAATTTCTTATACTATACACATCTAATGAGCTAAGTTTTTAATAAGATAAATAATCCCCTTTTGGAAACCTTCATTGCTAATAAGCTCAAATTATGCTCAATGGGCACCTAATCAGGTTCCAGGAATTTTCAATACCTTGAATTTTCTTTTCAGTTTTGACAAAACTTAATTTAATTACCCTGTAACCCATATGTACTAGTTTTAAAATTAAACATATAAGAAAAAATAGTAAAAGTCAATGATATATGATAGGTCAAAAACACAGAAAGTTTAGGGAGAAATAATAATTATAATAATATTATTATAATAATTTGATGTTTAGGATTTTAAATTGACAAAGTACTTGATATATATTGTCTCATTGCTGTCCTTCAACAAATCTCTAAAATAAGTTGAGAAAGTTTAAGAAAATTTTTAGAATGAAATAATTCTGATAAGAACAAGTTTTCTAAGAAAAGTAACTTGTTCAGTGTCCCATTGCTAAAAAGTTATGGAGTTAGCGCTCAAACCTAGACTTCTTAACTTTGAGTTTAGTTTTCTTTCTATTATGCCACATCTGTTCTTTGTGTGAGTACTCACCCTCTGGTTTACATCCACTAGTAGTACATTGATGCCTGGTTGACTGGTCCGGAAGTATGTTCTAGTGAAAAGAGTATTACACGAGGAGTCAGGAAACCTGGCTTGTTGTCTTGTCCCATTCACTGGTCTCTGACCTTCACTCATAATTCCTGAATCTTGGTTTTCTCATGAGTAATATAGTTAAAATCAACTACCATTTCCAGTGACCTTGTATTGATCCTGCTGTAAGGATCAAATTATATAAGCAGTATGAACATATTTTAATATAAAATATTGAGGCATGATTATCCCAATATTATTAGCTATACTTCATTGAGAGAGGCATCTAGAAGAAAGTAAGCTTCTTGAAGGAACAAATAGTTTTGTTTTTGTTTTTTGTATGTCTAACACCGACCATATAGTTGAGGTTCAATAAAAGCTTGTGGAAATGAATTGAGTTGAGACATAACAATGGATACTTGAAGAACTCAGCTAGCAATTCTATTTAAGAATATATAGATATAGCTATAGATACATACATAAACAGACATATATAATACATATATCTACATGTGTATAGGTACATATCCATATATCCATATATGCATGCACATATTAGATTTCTATATATATATCACTATATTTATGTGTGTGTGTATATATGTAAGTATATAAAACATAAAAGCAAGAAAAGGCAAAAAAATGTAAAATTGTGATATTGTAAAAATAGTCTCAGGAGTATCATCTATGAAACAAGGGTTGTGAAACAAGCTAAGGACAACAAAAAGGTAGATTTTTTAGCTGTATTGGGAAAAAGTATAATCATGGAAAGGGAAAATAAGAATGTTCAGGGTAAATGAGACAATAAATGAAACAGAGAGAAGGTGGAGATACCTAATTCCAATTAAGCATCTATTTTCTCTGTTAAGAAGAATGACTAAAATTTATTCTATGCATAAACTTTGGGCAAGACACTAAAACTAAACATTTCTACAACTCTAAAATGAATTGGTTGGATTGGATGGTCTCTAAGAATCCTTCCAGCTGTGTATCCAGTGTCTGAGGAGGAAAATTATATAAAAAAATGACTGGTATAGAATTCTTACCTTAGTTAAATAAGAGGTATTAAGAAAAAACTTAACTTCCTTTAATGAATTCAAGTCACTTGTTTCCCATGTATTATATCCTTGGGTATCCAAAAAAAAAAAAAAACTAATGGAGGTGATAATTATGTCACAACTAGTAGCATATAGAGAATACTAATGGCACCACAAAGCGGTAGTAAAGGGAATGTTCCAAATGTTCCACTTGTTTGTTTTTAAAAGAAAAAAAGAGATTACTCAGGCAACAGGGCCGGTAGTATAATTTTGTTTCCTGGGAAAATTCTAGAATGGATAATTGAAGTTGAGTTTAGTGAATGTCCAGAAAAGAAAATGTTCATTATAAAGAGCTAGTGCAGCTTCATCAAGAATAGCTCTTGCCAGACCAATGTTATTTCCATTTTTGAACTGAATTATTATAGTTATAGACATAGTTTAATTATTTTAATAGCACATTTGATAAAAGACTATAAACTATTGTTATGAGAAAAAATGGAAGGAGATAGGCTAAAGATAGTAGCAGCCCATATCTGAATTTAAAAGTTATTGAATGGTTAAATTTACAAGGTTGGCACTAATGGCTAAATATCAGTTTGATCCATCATATCCAGCATCATACTCTAGGATTTGTGTTTGATACTGTGCTGTTTAACATTTAAAAAAATTAATGACTAATAAAATTATAATAATAGCTAATGTTTATATTCGGCATCTAGGAGGCACAGTGGATAAAGTACTGGGCCTGAAGTTTTGAAGACTCATCTTTCTGAGTTCAGATCCAATCTCAGACCTGGGCAAGTCACTTACCTCATTGTTTTCACCTCTAAAATGAGCTGGTGAAGGAAATGGAAAATCACTCCAATATCTTTACCAAGAAACCCTCAAATGGGGTCACAAGGAGTTGGACTTGACTGAAAAATGATTGGACTGACCTGATCTAGGGATAGATACCATGATGTTAAAAAACCTTAAACCCATGCTACCTAAGAATAGGTTGAAGGACTGAGAGTTTTTAACCTAGAGAAGAGATTTGATATGAATATCTGTTGAGGATGGGGTGAATATATCATCTCTGTTTTCAATTATTTAAAAGACTTGGCAGTCCTTTGTGGAAGAGGAGCTAAACCTCATTTTGCCCCTTTTGTTTGAGACCCAGGTTCCAGAATCAGATATAAATAACCAAGAGCAATGGGAGAAAATTACAAAGATGCAAATTCAGGCTTAAAGGTAAGGAAAACCTTCCTAATAAAGTTGCATATAAATGAAAGGGCTATCTTAAAAGGCAGGGGCTTCTTCCTTGCTGAAAAATTTAAAGCTGAAATTGACCAATCTTGTTGGGAATGTCATAGTGAGAACTTCCTCTAGATATGGGCTGGATTAAATATCACTGAAGTGTCATTGAATTTCTGAGATTCTGAAACATTTGAATGTCATAGAATGTAACAGTATTATAACTTTTGGATAGGACACTGTATTTTCAGTGAGTAGGGGAGAATGTATATGTGGGGGGACTAGAGGGGGAGGAAGCAGTGTTAAGCCACTTTATATAAGTGATTGCCTATTCTACTTGCACATGGAGACAGACTTGGTTAACATATCTATATGTCGTCTTTTTTATAAATTCAATTTATACATTGGTTCTCAATTTATTTCACATTGTGATGTAGCAGAAGGTGCCAGACTTAAAATCAAGAGCTGTAGTCCCATCTCTGACACTTCCCAGTTTTGTGATTTTGGGAAAGCCCCTTAATTTCTTAGCCTCAGGCTTTTTTATGCAAAATAGTGATAAAATACTTCTAGTGGTCAGCCCACAGACTTGTGAGGATAAAGTGTAATAATTCATGGAAAACATTTCACAAATCTTACAATTTCCATATAAATGTCGGGTATTGTTATTATTGAAATTGAAGCAGTGGGTAAATTGAGACTCTAGTAGCCATGGCTAGCTTCCCAATTCATGAACCACACTGATCCAGCAGTAGGAGCTTGCAGTCATGTCACAACATTTTACTTTTGACAAGCTATGTTTTCCAGAGAGGTGCCTAATTCCAGCCAGTCAGTGTGGTCTTGAACTATAGTGTCATTTCTGGCAAGAACCTTCAAGCCAGCTTAATGTTAATGTGGGTTTCCATAATACACTTTGACATTATTTGGGATTTCCCACAAGGTAATATGACCTCTCTTGAGCTAAAATTGAAAACACCAAAAAGGATCTAGTCCCATGAAAGCTAAAATAAATCGTGTGGTGTCTTGATCCACACGGGTTCTACTTCCCCTGCTATATGATCTTGGACAATTCTTCCTTTTGTGACTTCCCTTTTTGGTCTTTTTGTGTGAAAAGAATTCTTTTTCATTCTATCCTTTTTTTTTTTTCAAATTCAAAGTTAATGAAATTACCTATATAAGCCCTGTTCTGATCTTCTTGTTGTTTAAAATTTTCATCTCACCTATCTCTCTGCAATTACTTACTTTAAAGTTTGGGGGCAAGGTTTTTGTTTGCCCAAGAAGAAATTATTCTGTTTCATAGCTAGTAAACCTAATAACTAGAAGGTAGACTTTCCTTAAACCTTCCTTTCTTAATTTATGCATTTGCAGAATACCCTAAATAACTGCTTTAATCAATTTAAACTGGTAATTCAACTAAACGAACTAGCAGATCCAATTTTATTTATATATTTAAAGTCCATTCGGTAGCCTTCTCCCTCTTTTCTTTACTCTGGGATCAATTCCATTCAAGTAGTTAAAAGTAGGATAGATGATCTTTTGTCTTATTTAGTCTGAACACAGGAAAAAGGACCAAATAGCATAAGATCTTTTCCAACCCTTTGAGTTCATAACTCTGGAATAAATTGAGCAATTTATTAGGCTCGGGGTTGAAACAAGACTGTTTCTATTGTTTTGGGAGGAGAGTTTTAATTTCAGTCCTTGTCTCTAAGTACAGGCCCATTGCCATTTGGGATCATAATTTTAGAGGTTGATAGATCTTTAGAGATTACTCAGTCCAATCTCACAATTGTATAGATGTGAGCATTGAACCCCACAGAGTTTAACTGACTTTCCCAGCATTGAGGAAGTGATGTGTTAATTTTGAATTTTGGATTTGAATCCAAGACTTTTGATTCTAAATCTAGCTTTATTTCTTCTATACCACTCTTCTTTTTACTCTTCTCTTTTAGAATCTTCTGTATTTTTCAGACCTCCACACTTTTATTATGAAAACTTACACTCATATCCCTTTCAGTTTCTACCATTCATTTAGCTTTGGGAGTGGTCAAAGTTGCTAACACATTAGTTTATAGACAACAATCAGTAAGACAAAAAACAATCGATGAGCACATTAATTGTGCAGATATTATGAACTGAGGAAACAAGGAGAAGTAAAAACAAATCCTTGGATTGACAAGAGCTCACATATAATCTAAGGAGAGATGATATATAAACAAATATGTATGCATAAGCTATAAAGAGGATAAATTGGAAACTCAATAGAAGGAAGATGCTAGAATAAAAGACTATCTGGAAAGTTTTCATATAGAACATAGAGTTTTATCTGATCCTTGAAGGAAGTCAGGGAAACCAGGGAAGCCAGGAGATGCTGAGGAGAAAGGAAAGCTTTCCAGGTATGGATTGTTGTTTGTTCTTCTTTCTCAAATAAGATCATGATATCAGAGAGGTAATGCCATGACATGCAAGTGAATTGGATTTTAGTGAGGTAAAGCTATGCAAAGCCACCAGCCTCATTTTTTTCTCCAGAGATATCTGGGTTCAGTGGCAAGATTCATATTGCATTAGGGTCACTATGCAGAGGAGACAGCCAGTGAAATGCAAAAAGTCAGGTGATAGAGTGTCTTGTCGCAGGAAGGTCACTACATATTAGGGAGGGATATAGAATACAAGAAGACTGGAAGTACAGTGGTGTGTGCAGCAGAAATAGCAGGGGGCAGAGGAAAGGGTAATGAAAGATAAGAGGTCCTTTTAAGGGCCTATTTATTTTCACAAATTTCAAGTCCTGAATTGACTTCTACTATATTGCTTTGATGGAGCATATGCAGCCATCTCTTGAGATGAGGGGTGGGGTGTTGGAGGAAAAGGAAGTACTGGTTTAAATTCACACCTGGCCTCAATTCTATGTACAAAATTAGATGTCATGCTTCCATCTGCAATCTTAGTTTATGTCCACCTGCTCACATTTTACTTGGGATACACAAATTTATTCCTTGCTCAATCACTGGGGAGGGGATAGGGTCAGCTAAAAAGAGCTTTGGATGATTTTTTAAAAATTCAAACAGATGGAACATTAAATGCCTTTAACATCATTCTAAAATAAAGCAAGGAGATTCTCTGGAAAGAATGAAACATGCCTTCCAGCATGTAGACCTAATGATTTCCCAAAGCCCTCTGTTCCTCTTTCACTTATCATTATTAGTGGGAGTATTAAAATAGTATTAATAGTTATTGATATGAGACTCTGAGGGTTACTAGGGATAGAAAAAAAGGTATCATTAAAGGCTAAATCCATACAGTCCATCATCCTGGATGCCTAATCACATAGGGGCTCTGAGCAGAAATATTTTCATTGTTGTGTGTCTTTTCTGCTGTTTGTGTTGCCTTTTGTTAGGATGACACATGTAATGCGGGTTATACATTACAAAGTATTCCAGTCAGATGGTTTTCAGGGGACCGGATTCACATCCTGCCAGTTATTTTGAAAAATGAAACCAAATAAGTGAGAGAGAAAGAAAGAGAGAAGCGGAAAGCAAGATAACAATAGATGAAAAGGAATGAATCACAAGGAGAGGTGGAAAAAAAGCTGATCCCGCTCCATAAATGACACACATGGGTAGGATCTAATTAAAGTGTACAGAATCATAAGTGTAGATAATGTAGGTTACTTTTTTAGCTCAGCTCATGCTGCACAAAGGACCTTTAATGAAATTTAAAGGAAAATAAATTCAGAGCAGACATAAGGAAGCATTTTTTCACTCTGCAAGTAATAAATGTTTGGAATGGCCTTCCAAGCAAGGTTTTTGAGGTGAAGGATACTGGGGTTATTCAACAAACAACTGGATGCCTTGCTGAAGTAAATTCTAATCTGCAGGATAATTTCTTTCCTCTACCCTATATTCTACCCCCACTTCCACTCCTAATCCCACCTGGTTTTATTCCTTAGATTCTTATGGGCATATAGTCAAACAATAATTTTCAGGCCCTAACTAGAACCAAATTTACACAAATAATTCTTTGATATCCCAATACATACCTGACAGATGGCAAAAATAAAGGGACCTTTAAATACATGCCTGAAGTCAAATTTATATTCTCCAAACATTTTTATTAGCAAGAAGAAATTTTAATCCATTAAATGTAGATCTCATTAGATGAATTTTTAACATTATGAGACAGTTTTTTGGTGAGCTGTATTGGGTTTTCATCACTCAGTGTTTAGCTTAATTACATTGTTGTAGGGCTTGCTAATTACTGAAGCTTACATCTAAGTATACATTTTCCACATTCAAGTTGCCTCTAAACCAATGGACATGATAAAGAAAAAAGTCTGCATTCCAGTTCAGAGGTTTTCAAGTATTTAATGAGGAGGGGGAAGGTGGAAGAGGCCACAAGAGGTTTCCTTTGCTGTTCACCTTCCTCCTGATAAGGACTTAAGCAAAATCTCCTTAAGTAGTTTAATACTTAAATGCAGTGTTTTGTTTCTGCCTCCAACTCTAACATATATTATCATTCTCTCACTGACTTTCTCTGTTAAATCTCACTGTTAATCGATTGACATTCCCCTTATGTCATATGCTGAGTATACAAGGATCAAAATGAAATAATACTTACCTTCAAAGTTTTACCTACCATTCTATAGAGGAAGACAATATGTAAATGTGTATTATGTGTTTTACACACAAACACACACACACAGAGTTCCAGAAATCTCAGTGCAATTTTAAATTATTTTTAAAAAATCTTTTAATATTCCACTGAGACTTTTGGGTCACCTGTATTTGTATGTATGTATTGTGTTTGTAGGGGTATGTATAAACACACACATGCATGTTTCCAAAAATGTATTTGTGTATATGTGTATGCATGCATACATATGTATTGTGTGTATTATACATATAGATGTTCTTACACATGCATAAGAAATAAATAAATATAATTTTTGGTGGGGAGGAGGGCACTAGCAGCTGGGGTGATGAGGAAAGATCTTATAAAAAGGTCCTTTTGTTCTTCTCAGTGTCTGGCACATAGTGATATATAAGAGCTAATTCCCTCCTTCCTTCGCTTTACAAATAAACTACTCCCATTATTTAATTATTTGCCTTACTATAGTAAGATATCCTAGCTGCAATTCTCAGTATTTATAAGCTATACTTATAAATATTCATTACCCCATCAAGTGCATTTGTTCACTTCTCATGTTTCTGGGGAAGGCACTGGTCCATTTGTGTGAAATTGAAGATAAAAACAGTAGCCCCTACAAAGGTCTTTTCACCTCTGACTGTAAGGTCCATTAGCTTCCCAAACAGACATGCTCTAAGGGAAAGGAAACAACTCAGAAGGTGCTATCAAGGATATGGCTTCTACTGAACTCATGACACAGATCGATTACAGCCCTGATTCCTTTTTGTTCTCCATTCCTGAACACATTCACCAACATGACTAAGCATGCGTGACTCCTCAGGATATTCCCACAGCTTAGCAGGAATCCATCAAACAAAGAGATAGACACCCAGGACACACTTTTCCTCCAACACTAGGACACCACCTTGAAATAAGGTCCCACCTGTCATCTTTCTTTTCCATCCATCCCCTGTGTTCTAAGGATCTGGATACATAATGTAGTGCATTTGGGCTTCTAAATAGCAGCAGTGAAATATATCTTATGTCTAGTTCTATATGTTGATGGAAAGAATACAAGTCATGGGACAGAGTTCAGTACATTCCTTGAGTTCCTGGCCATAGTTGTTGACTCCACTTTAATCACTCAAAGCTTCCAAAAAAGATTGACACTGGTCAAAAAGAAGGCCACCATTCCTGAGTCATATTGCTGAGTCAAAATCAAGAATGAATAAATCTGAAAAAGAGTAGACTGTTTTCTGAACATGAGGAATCTGTGTTCCCTAGTCTAATTTTCAAATTGCACGACTTGTTAGCTATTGTTTCTTTGGATTCATGAAGTAAGGTAAACATTCTATTTTGAATTTAAAGGTCTTTTTATATTTATATATATTTATATTTCAGTAATTGCTGAATGGCATGTCATTTCTGTGTCTGTTAGGTGAAAAAAAAAGTCAATTATTTGCAAAGAACTACTAAAGCATTTGGTTTCCACTGGCATTTTTTAAAATAGGAAAGGAAAATAAACCCTCCTGGTGAGTAGAGCATTTTATTAATAAATTGCTATGTTATTAGATTATACTTTACTGTCTTGAGTTTATGAAAGTAGTTATTTTGCCCAGCAGAGGTAACTTTCAAGTGTTAAAGGAGATGTAGAATGTAGGAAACTATGCATGTTTAACAATCAAAAAGTCATAAGGAATAAAGACCAACACATACTTCCTTTATTTCAATGAATGGATGATATAGAGAAAAATGCATCCACTTAAGAAAAGGTCAGTTATAGGAAATGTCCCAGATACCCAAATAGTTAAGGAGAAGTATTCTTCAGAGAACACAGTCCTGGGCAAGTATTCTTCTCATGGAATGATGTTAAATTACACTAAGCAATGATATCTCCCAGTAAGCTGAGACAGCAGCCAATCCCAGAATCAATGCCAAGATTTCAAGTGAGAAGAAACTTCAATGACTACATAGAAACCTATTCCAAAAAAGAATTCCTTGTACTTAAATATCTCTAGAGAAGTGGGACCACTTTCTTCCTGAAGTAGCCCATTTTCACTTTGGGCTAGCTCTAATGGTTAGGAAGGTTCCTCTATCAAGTCAAAATTCCTTGGTAATGAAATAGAACAAATCTAATCCTTTTCCCATGCAATAAGCCTTCAGATACATGAGGATGTGTAGTATATGCCTTGGATCTTCTTCTTTTTTAAAATAACTTGTTTCCATTTGGTTCAAATGATCATCATAAGACACAATCTTGAAGTACTTTAATATCTTGGTCACCCTCCTCTATATATTCCCTATCTTATCAATTTCCAGGTAGGGGAGTGTTCAGAGAGGACTAGCACCTCTGAGGTAAAGGCTAGATGAGTCTGTTTCAGAGCTGTTCATCTACCTTTGCAGTCTATCTTCACCCAACTTTCAACTGAGGCTCCAAGGAACTGTAGCATGCACAGTGGCCACACCTGGGCAAAACCAAATCAGCAGACAGGCCAGGTTGAAGGTAACCAACAAGCTTCAAACTCATTGGTAAATAAGGGGAATGTAAACCTCAATGATGTTAAGACTACCCTTGGTGGAATGGGTGGATAAGAATAATTTGTTCCAATGGCTATGAAGGCAGCTCCAGCAGGTTCCATGGAGCAATTATAATTTGGGAGACACTGAAGATTCCAAAGTCATCTGTTTCCTCCAAGCCATTGCCAGTTGTCTTGATTTTCTCTTGTCACTGGACTTTGATGACTGGAAAAAAGAGTGAGACTGATAAGACTTTATACAACTTTGCCTCAGTTAAATCCAATTCACAAAGAGTCGAAACATCACTCTGTGATGTCATTGGTCTTCTTTGAGACACAGGAAAAACAATATCTTATGTCCTTCTTAGAATATGAGACCCCAAACAAAGCACAATAGATGTATTCTAACCTTTGCATAATTTAGTGGCGCTGTTTGGGACACTGTGAATCTCTTTAAGTAACTTGTATATGGTTATATTACTTTTTTGACTGCCACACAACCTATTCATTTTTTATTTGTAATTTACTAACCACTAGATCATTTTAGACACACTGTTGTCTATCCGAGCTTCCTCCTTCTTGCAATTTGGAAGTGGATTTTTAAAAACACAAATATAAGATTTTCCATTTATCCCAATTAAAATCCATCCTTTTAGATTATACTCAATTATATTTGTCCATCAACATCTTCTTTTGTATTCTAATTTTCTCATTTAACAAGTTGACAACTCTTACCCAGTTTTATCATCTGCAAATTTAATAGACATACTATCTGTGCCTTTATCCAAGTCACTAAACAAAATGGTGAACAGAATATGACTAAGCACAGAGCTTTGAACTATTTCCTTAGAGAATCTTTCACAGTTGACCACTAATATCTATCATTTGGGATATAGTCTCTTAAGAAATTTGAATCTTTCTAACTACTATTGTCTTTTTCTTCATCTTTTCACTTTATTCATGAAAATTGCATGATAAACTTGTTAGGTGACAATCTGAGAAACAGCATGAATAAGACAATCTAAAGAAACATCATAGTTTAAAATATGATTTGTAGTTCAACATGGCTTTCAGAGAGGTTGGATACCACATATTATGTCATACAGGAGTAAAGGAACAGTACCAATCATTGCAAACAGTTTGGAAGTAGCATTAAAAAAACAAGGAGGGGCAGCTAGATGGTGCACTGGATAGAGTGCTGGTCCTGAAGTCAGGAGGACTAAAGATCAAATCCTGCCTCAGACATTTAATATTTCCTAGCTGTGTGACCCTGGACAAGTCACTTAATCCCAATTCTTTCAGCAAAAAAAGACAGTAAAGAATAAGTCAAAAGATGAAATGTAGTTTATGAAGTCAAAGATTCAAAGTTCCTAGGAAAAAGGTGCTTGAAAATACAAAATTGTAGCAGAACAACTGAAGATTGGAGAAGAAAACTTGAGTAAGCAAGAGGGAGTATTATTTCCTTTTCTTTCTTATTGACTTTTTTTTTTTTTTTTTTTTTTTTTGTTTTTTTTTTTGTTTTTTTTTTTTTTTGCTTTTTGCTGAGGCAATTGGGGTTAAGTGACTTGCCCAGGGTCACACAGCTAGGAAGTGTCTGAGATCAGATTTGAACTCAGGTCCTCCTGACTTCAGGGCTGGTGCTCTAACCACTGCACCACCTAGCTGCCCCTCTTATTGACTTTTATAAAAGAACTTTGAACAAAACCCTTTTTCTACATTTATGGCCAAGAAGTGGAGGAGATCCTAGAATACCATGGTAGAAGAACATATCTAAAAGAGGACATAAGTCCAAGATATATTTAAATAGGTGTGCAAGACTACTTAGAGTAACTTGTTTATGTAATGATGAAAGAAAGAAAAGAGTGGAAGATGACTTCATTGAAAGATTTTTGAGCAAGGGAAACCAGACGATTTCTGATGTTGCTGACAACAACAAAAATAGGAGAGTTAATATTAATCAACTAAGGGGCACAGTGGCCAGAGTTCAGGACTTTGAATCAGGAAGATCTCAGATCAAATCCCATCTCAGATACTTACTAGCAGTGTGACCCTGTGGCTCAGTTTCTGCATCTGTAAAATATGGATTAATAATAGCATCTGCCACATAGCATTGTTGTGAAGACCAATGCGCTAATATCTGAAATACTTTGCAATCCTTAACTCATTATATAAATGGAAGCTAAGGTTGTTAGGTGAAAAATAATTTTAGAGGTATGGAAGAAGTTATATCAAAATGGTTCCACCAACATGTACCTCAAATTTTGGCTTTGAATCTTCCTCTGCCACCATGGATGTCCTCTTCTCCTATGTGGAGATAATTGAAGCTTTCAAACTATGAAAATAAGATACTAATTTTCCAGGACTCCATCTTTAAAGTTTTCCAAATAGTTATTTTACTCTAGGGATTTGCCCTGGGACCTAGGATATGTTCAATCTCAGAATCCAAAGTAACAATAGGATACACCTGACCTCAACATTCATTCTCTCCATTTCCCCAAATTCTCCAGTAAACTCACAAACCAGAAGTAGAATTTTACATTTCCCAGAGATTCACACTTCAATTCTTTCCAGTGTTTCATGTTTTTACCTACCTGTTGACTTGGAGAGTGACATACAATTTGGATCTACATGCTCTAGATTTAAATCCCAGCTTTGCCATCAGCTAGCTGGGTAACTTTAGTCAAGTTATTTGACTTCTCTGGATCTCAGTATCTCTTCATGTAAAATAAAAAGGGAAAGACCCAGTTTCAAATTCTCCTTCTCATGTGCATTGTGTTATCTTGTCAGGGTCCTCTTCTGAGACTTTAACTATAGAATAGGTACTATCATGCTTTGATAGAGGGAATTTCTTTATCAAAATTCTATATTCAAATGAAAATACAGGTCCAGTCCAAGAAAAAAATGAGATTTTTGGATTAAATAATAATAATTAGTAGTAGTAATAATAGCATTTACATAGCACTTTAAGGTATGCAAGCTGCTTTAAAAATATCTAATGTTATTCACATAACCTGGGAGGAAAACATTATCCCTATTTTACAAATGAAGAAACTGAGGCAGAGATGTGTCTGAGGTTATACTGGATTGAATCCAGCATTCTGTTTTTAAGGTCCTTTCAAGTTCAAAACCTGTGGTATCATACACTGACTCACAGCTTTGCTTGTCATATACATTTATAGTAAGTAACTAATCACATACAGTACCCTTCAGCACAAATATCCAAAGCCCAGCTCACAATTCCTTCCTATTTTATGAATAGGAAGCTGTGAACCTATTTCACCTTGGGGCACCTTTGATTCCCTTTTAAGCTAAGCATCCCTAGTTACTATCAAACTTTGAACATAATGAATTTTCAGTGAGGGTGAAACATCAAAGTGGAAATATACCATAAGCAATTGGAAATATTCTTCCAGTACAGAAATGGGAGATCTCAACTGGAGGTAAAGGCACAACTTTCAACATGCAGTTGAAAGTGAATTTGCTAAGGAAGTAAATCTATATAGAGAAAAAAGCAGAGGATGGGAGAACACCCATATTTAGTAGGCACAAGAAAGAGAAATAAAAAAGAACAGTATGATAAAAGAAAGCCAGGAAAAGTGTGATATCACCAAAATCAAAGTTAGGAGAATTTTTAAAAATAGGGGAGGGTCAAACAATGTTTCATGCTACAGAGAGCTCAAGAAAGGTATTAAATCAGCATCATGATACAATGGAAAAAGTGCCAAGATTAGAATCAGGAAGATCCAAGTTAAGATCCTGTTTTAGATTTGGGCAAATCACTTAACTTCTTATACCAAGTTTCTTCATTTCTAAATGGCCTCTAAGATCATTTTTAGCTTGAAATTTATTATATCTTATAAAGGTTTGGTTTTTTTTGAGGCAATTGGAGTTAAGTGACTCACCCAGGATCACACAGCTAATGAGTAGATTTGAATTCAGGTCCTCTTCACTCTAAAACCAGTGCTCTACCTAATGAGCCACCCAGCTGATTTATGATAAATTTTAGGAAAAGAACACATGCAAAGTAGGAGGTTGGTGACTTAGCCTATGTAGGAAAATGCTTTTTCTGAAAAATTTTCAGAAAGTTCTTCTATATATGAAAGCACCCCCATACCCACCCACCATCATTATTATTTCAGACTACATGTAAGGTATAAAATGTAAAATAACTTTAAATAGTTATAATAAATAACTACTAGTACACTTATTTTGCATCTCCCCTCCATATCATTAATATATTTTCTCTTGTCCAACTTTGAAGAACACAAAAGGAAAACACTCACAATATGTTTAGAACATATATACTGTATCAGATAAAAAATAATAAAAACATTGAAACTCCTTAAAGTCTGACCCCCTACCATTTCTATTGTTTCAAATTCTTAATTAATTTTATAACTTTACTTTCACCAAGGAAACAAGTTCTTCCAGAAATGTTGGCAAAACAGATCTATTGTTCACTCTTCCCTCCCCCCCATTTCACAATGATAGAATAGTAAAATGCCTTCTCTCAATATGCTGACAACTAATCAGGGTGCTGTTTGCTGAAAGTTAGGATGCCTGTGAAAAAAATTTTAATAAGACAATGATACACCAATTAACTCCTCCTTTTGCTAGAACATTAAAAGGCCATTGTGGAGTTATTAATTGGCCTAATTTCAACATTGTTATGTCTCAGGGAATAGGGAGGTACAAGAAGAGGGAGAAAAATAGAGCAATAGACAGTTAATAAAACAGTTATAACACATAAATTTATTAATTTTGTCATATTTATGGACCTGATTCTTGACAACTCCAAAACAATTACAATAGTAACATGAAAGATCACTGATCACATATCATTATAAGAAATATAATAATGAAAAAACTTAAAATAGTATATTAACAAAATGATGCAGAGACACAATGTACCTGTTCTTGCAGAAATGGTGCCAACAGACTTGTTCGATGCATGATTGCCACAAATCTTCAATTTGTAAAAGATGAAATATCTGTGAAGCACAATAAATGAATAGCAATAAAATGAGATATGCCTGTATATGTCTTTTTGCTCTATGTCTATATCTATATAGTCTTCTCCATCAAAATGTACATTCTTCTAAGATAAGGAAGTTTTCTCTTTTGTTTTTGTACTACTAACACTTAAATCTATGAATCAAGTAATTCAGTGGGTTTTTAGACTCCAGAGTACCTAGTCCTTAGTTAACTCAAATAAGCCTCCTACTACACTTTAAGGAAATGCTCTGGCTCTTTGTTCACACCTAGTAAACAGCTCCAGTAGATTCTCACTGAGGTAAATGTATCAGGGCTAATTGAGATAGGATGATTTCAACTCTCTTCTTACATTAAAAATTGAAAATTCAATCTCATTTTTCTGCTGACTTTTATGACAATTTCAGGGATAGATTCCTCAAAAAAATTGAATTGGAGAATTGATAACAAACTTGAATCTGAAGTAAGAGAACTTAGTTTCAAATCTTGACTTTTTTTTACCCCTTGTGTGACCTTGAAGAAGCTGAATGACAAAAGGGGAAAAAGGGTAGGATGTAAAGTAAAGAATATCTGAATTCAAATCCAGACTCAGACATTTATTAGCTATATGACACTGGGTAAGGAATTTAATCTCTCCTTCAGTTTCCTCAACTGTGAAATGGGGCTAATAAAATCACCCATCTCCCAGAACTCTTGTGGAAACCAAATTGAATAGTATTTTAAAATTTTTTAGCATACTGCTTGGTACATGGTAGATCCTTAATAAATTCTTGTTCTCTTTTTTTCCTTGCACAAGCTTTTAAACTCTCTGAGTCTCAGTTTCTTTATCTGAAATATAATGGGACTTTCAAGGTCCCTTCTACTTCTAAATTCTATATTATTTTATAATTTTATAATAAAATCGCATCAAAAACTCTTACATTTATTTTTTTTTAGAAAATATTTATTGACTTTTATGATCCCACATAATCTCTTGGAGCTGGGACAAATTTCATCAAATGAAAAATAAATTCTCAGAATTTTTATATGTGTATGTATTCAAAGAATTCATTTATCATTAAAAAAGAGTGTATAGTTGCTACACTTGGAGTTGAGAAGGGCTGCATTCCAATCCTGCATTTGACACCAGTTTTGAAACTCTGGGCAATTTATTTGATCTCTAAGTGACTTAGGCAACTCCCAAGAATTTATTTATTAAGTTAAAAATTGGTTGCATCAAAATTTGTGGAAGGAGTTTCAAAATGTACAAGCTCCCATTCTAGGTATAATTTGTAGAGAACTACCAAAGTATCAATAGCATTAAAGATGTGGAATATTTTTATACAAAGGATTTTAACTAGGGCAGAAAAATAAGAATTTTGACCTAGGGTGGTAAATTTAGAGTATATAGAAATAATTTTTAATCCTTTAACAATTATAGAAGCTTAATTATCAAGAAAAATAATTAAAATAGATAACTACAAAACAGATTGATTTCCCACCACTTCTTTTATTTCCCAAATAAGATCTCCTTGGCCATTTTCTGCTTCTACCTTTACTCCCCTAGCTAGGGACTTATTATATCCCCAGTCCAGTGAGTTGAAGTTGTAGTTTCTTGTCACTTCCCAGGCACAAAGTGCCAAGTATGGTTTATTAAGAAATTATACCAGAACAATACATTTCCATTTAATTAAGAGTTTGCAGTGATTAAAGGGACTTAATTGTTTAAAAAAAATCTCTGACTATATTTGGTATGCACCAAATCCACGAGATGTTAGTGCTTCTTCATGGCTCGTGACCAGTTGGTAAAACTGCAAATCAGAGTTAAATTTGCTGTTTTGGTGATTGTGTAGATTTAAGAAAGTGATGGAGAAAATGTTGACAGTTAACTTAGAACTGTGTTGTGCCTACTTTTTCAGAAGGGCTGTTGTTAAACATTTACCATCACACCCTTGAGTAGATTTCACTAGCTTGAAAGGCCAATAGAAAATCTGCTTTACAGAGAGCTCAGGATATTGCTGTCAGCTAGTATCATTTTGCAGTAATTCATCTTTGCAGTAATTGTCACTCTAAAAGAAGCAAAAAGAAACTCATTAAATTGAACTAATTGCTCAGTGGAGCCTATTAAGATAAACATTTTTAGGTGCTAATTGATCTCCAAAATTAATTCTATTTGCAACATCTTTGAAGCTTGTTTTTGTTTTAAATTCTGACCACCCATGAAACATGCATGCAAGCCACACTACTGCTTGAATGCAATAAATGGGAAAATCCCATACCTAAGAGAATATACAAAAAAAAAAAAAAAAAGCCAAGCCAGATGTAAGTGCTGGAGGTAAAGGAACATTAGAATTAAGTGACCTTAATTACATGAGCAATTAAGTTTGCTGAATTGTGTAAAAGCAAAATCATTGGTAAAGAGGAAGAAGGTTTGCATCAACTAAGAGTGCCTTTTACTTTAAATTTTTTTTCACATATGGTACAGTGAAAAGAGCCTTGAACTTGGTGTCCGAAGAATAGAGTTTGAGTGATTCTTCTGAAGCTTATCTATCTATATGATGTTGGACAGATAAGGCACTTTATCTCTCTGGGCCTCTCTTCAGGTGAAAAATGAGAGCCTTGGATTAGAAAACCATAAGGGTCCCTTTCAACTCTAGATCTATAATTCTATGGGAATGTTGTTTTTCAGATTTTTTTTTATCATGTCTGACTTCTTGTGATCTCAGTTGAGGTTTTCTTGGCAAAGATAAGAGAACCATTTTTTTTTTTGCATGGTGTATCACTGGATACCGAGTTTAATGTGTGATTTTTTTCTACTAAAATAAAAGCTACTTGTACATTTTGAACCACAGGGGAATGAACTTAAATGTGATAATTCCATCCAAGAGCACCCAGGATAGGTTATTCTCCCAATCTTCTTAGAAACACAATTACTTATTTGGCAAGTTCTGATAAAGACAATTTCATTTGCTTTACTTTCTTCTTCACTGCTACTAACTCACATGGGCACTGGCTACATCAAGATATCCTCAGGCCCTTACAGTCTTCTGGAAAAAGCAAGCTCAGCAGACTCTCCTAATGACAGGCTAAGGAATTGTTCTAACTAGTGTTTTACTACTTTAGAGTCAATTGCTACCATTTAGGATCCACCAGTGTGCACCTAATAGAGCAGATTCTTGCATTAAGGAGAAATGTAAAACTACTGTGTCTTGTATTTCTTTTCCATCAGTACTCAAAAATCAAAACATCTGACCTAAGATGAGGAAATCATCTAGTTCTTTCATTAAGTCACACAATTTATCCCTCTGTCTTTACAGCTTTTCTTTGCCCTCCTCCCTGCATTTCCCAAATGTTCTTCTCTGTAACAACTAATAGAAATGTTGACAAAGGTAAAGTCACATCAGAGTAAGTATCTGGACATCTTGTAAGACTGAACTCTGGACTTTCACAGAGAGCATGTAGTATTCTGAGATAGAAGTAGAAACAGTTGTTCAGAAATTTTGTTGTCAAGGAAACTGCAGCTAAAACCAATAAGAAGCTCTAACAATCTTTGACTAGCATCCTAGAGTAGAAAGGAATGTTTTGGCATTTATTGTCCTGTGAATGCTTTTTTAGTCTGAGTGGTTATATTAACTTCCTTACTAATGTTGAAAGAAAGAGAAAGAGAAACAGAGAGAGAGACAGTGACAGAGACAGAGAGACAGACAGAGATAGAGACAGAGACACAGAGAGACAGAGAGGGAGACACAGAGAGAGAGAGAGAAGGGGGGGGAGAGAGAGATAAAGAGAGAAATGGAACAGAAAGTTTTATAAAGATCAATGTTGAAAAATTACTCATATATTCTATAAATAAAAAGCTTTAATTAAAAAAAGGAAAAAAGAAAAAGAGACAGAGAGAGAAAGATAAGGACAGAGAGAGACAGAAAGAGACAGAGGCAGAGACACAGAAAGAAAGAAACAAAGACAAACCTAGAGAGGCAGACACAGTGAGGCAGAGGCAGACAGACAGAGACAAAGACAGAGAGAAAAAAGAAAGAGAAACAGATTGAATAGCTTTCTTTCACTTAATCATAAATAGAAGTTAAGTTGATATTATAAGCATTAGTACCTGTTTCTTCATGGATTTTATTGTTTATTATTATTATAGAAAAATCATCATTATCCTCTTGTTAATAATAGGAATAAGCATTATTATAGATAAGATTGTTGCCCACAATTGCCAGGCTATAACATTGATTAATAAACATCTTAAAATAATTTTAATGGTTGAAAGTATACTAAATCCTTATAATCTGCAAGTGACATGAAATAGAAAGCTTTCAAAATTTAGAGACTTTCAAAGAAATAAAATGATAGGTAAATAGAATATGGTAAGAATCATCCCTATTATTCTTTGTGCTACTGGAGTCATCCCAAAGATGCTTTCAGTTAATCTATAGAAGATGGACTGACATTCCCAAAACCTTTTTAATTACTTAAAAATTGTTTTATTATCTGATGAAAAACGCTGAATGACTTTAAATAAATAATAGAAGGATAAAACAAATAAAATCTTGAGTAGTGAATTCTCCAATAGGCTCCCCATGAAGGAAAAGAGACCAATATTGGATCCAACCACAGGACTTTTTGGTCAACACACTTCTGGGCTGGGCTAAACAAATTGTTTCTTAGATTTGTATCCTCCCCAGGTATAGTCACTGGAATTCAAGTGGCTTTTCTGATTTGTTGAGATCTCACAAGACACTCTATCCTCCCAAAAAAGACATAAAAGGAGGCAGCCTGATTTCATATACAAGCTTGACAAAGAGGCTTGACTCTCATGGACCCTCCTGGTTGGAGAAAGCCACTCTAATGGTTTTCCAAAGTTCAGATTCACGCTTGTCCCTACTGACCAGAAGTAAAGAAAAAAGATTAGCTCATTATTATCCCTAGTTTCAACACTCAATCAGTTCTTCTTAGCAGTGAATTAACAAAAAAAAACTTCTTCATAGATAAACAATCAGAAAATAGTGAAACAGCTGCATGTGCTCTGAACTGGAGAGCAAGCCAGAGATAGAGGAAAATAACTAATATAGAAGGACGGATCAAATGAGAATTTTTTGAATGTTGGAGAGATATGGGTATGTTTTAGACATCAGAGAAGGAGCCAGAAGAAAGGAGGAACTGAAAATAAGAAATTAGAGCTGTTACTAGGGGTATTTTGATGGAGAAATTGGAAGGGGATAGGATCAGGCGTAAATGAAAGGAGATGGTCTTGTTTATAGAAGGGTCACCTCTTCATATCAAATCTGGATGAGGGGAAAGATTGCTAAATTATGTGAAGTCATAAAGAAGGGTGAAAGAAAACTAGCAAATATTTTTAGTCAGGGGAAGATCCTGCGTGTGGAGGGGTGATATTCCAGGGTAAAAACCTTGAAGAGGGATAAAAATGTTTGAAATAGTTGTGGAGAGAAGGCTAGCAAATCAACATAATGAGATCTGTGTTGAGATTAGATAACATAAGTTATCTAATTCAGAGAATTTTTTTGTGTGTGATTTCCTCCATGCCATTCAGCAATAGGTGAATGACAGAGTAAAAGGCAGATGTGGGAGTAATTCAGAACTGAGCTTTGCCAAAACATTATTAGTGAAAGGACAAGAGTGGAAGAGATAGAGAATATTGTAGAGTGCTACTGATTTCATAAACACTCTAGGGAGGGAAAGGAAGAGTTTAATGGCCTTAGAAAGCACTGAAGAGTGGAAGAAATAGAGAACGCAGTGAGTTTGAAGAACAAAAGTACAGGGAAATCTGGGATAATTAAAGATTATGATCATATAAAAGAATTTTAGAGAAGTCTATATTCCACCACTTTTTTCAAAAGATGAAAAGTGTATATAAAATCCACTACAGAAGTAGAGCACCTAGAGAAATGGCAATTAGGGAGATTTCTGCAGAAGCTTGTATATATATATTAATCACTTTTCCTGATAACATTATGAAACCCATCCAGAAGTAATAGTGCCTGTACAGAACACACCAAAGACAACCCCTGTCCTTTAAGAACGTACTAAGAAATGTCTGCTTAATCTTCATGAAGTGCCATCTCCACAAAGATTAGTCTTTTTGGAGGTAACATAATTCATGATGTTATCAATCTATCCTAATTTATGTTGTCAATGATTGGAGAGGTAACAGAAGCAGGAGGAAATGATATTTTTCATAAGAATGGTGAAAATATGGAATAATATATTTGTGTGAATTGTTGTTGAGCTATTGGACAAAATTATGTAGATGAGATCAAGCTCAGAAATGTGTTTGTGTATGATTGGGGAATCAAAATTTGTTGAATATGATGCTGGGATCAGAAATGAGAATTTGTTTCAATGGAAAAAAGCTCATATTTGAAAATGTTGTCAATCAAGATTGTTAGTGACATGGAGTCCAACCTAAATGTGTTTCTTTTTAATTATGCAAGATGTGAGAAAGATTAACAGAAAAAATTTCCATTTCTGATAAAAATTCATAGTTTACTATATTCTGTTAAAATAACAATAAGCATTTGTTAAGCAACTGCTATGTATCAGGGACTGTGCTAGATGCTGAAGACATAAAGACAACACCAAGGGAGTACCCTAATACTCTCTATAGATCACATTTGAATTATACAATCCTTAAAATGAGTGGAAGGGAAAGGGAAAGTTAAAAAAGAAATCTGGAATGATAGCCAACCTTTAGCAATGACATTGGCAAAATGAGTACTTTGGAAAAAGTAATTCATATTTTGCTAATCCATGAACCTGAAAATTTGCATTAAAAATGGCATTTTTTGAAGTGCCACTGGGATGCCTTCAATATAAAATACAGCACTTCAGGATTGTTAAGTGAAACCCAGGGAAACATGTTTATTATGCTGGTACGTTCCAAACTTCTTTTCATGATATGATAAAATTACATTTGCAGTGGCAGCCTTGATTTTTTCCCCTTATATTTGTTCATACAATAGTTAATCTGCCATGTTTGGTAATTTTTTAATGTGTCTTCTAGACATTAAAAATTTGTAATCTAAAATTCAATTAAGGAAGGATTAATTGGTAATATATCTATATTCTATGTAAAGTAATAGATAAATGCACAAACTGCAGAAAGGGCAGGTAAAATCATGAAGCTTTTGCCCGGTGTGATTTGAGTTCATTTGAGATCTTGAAATCTTGATTTTGAAGATCAGATCAATAAAAATTGGATAACTTTCAAAGAAATTCCAGTTTATGCTCTACTAGGTACACTCCTTTGGAAAATCTGTAAAGAACAAGATTGATGGAGGGAAATACGAGTAAACTCTGCTACTAGGAAAACTGAACCTGGCGTTTTACTTGAACTCAAGAATTCTGAACTTCAGTGGGGTAAGATTTGGGTATGCTCAATAGAATCAGCAGCAGTTTGGTTAGCCCCTGAGAGAAGGAAGTTACCAGACTGCCTAAAGAAGGGTAGATTGGGTAAAATTGGAAATTCATTAGATCAAACACTCTTTGCCAGTCAGTAGTGAAGTTGGACTCATATAAATAGCCAGTACACTTCTACCCTGGCCAAGATAGAGAAGCCTAGTCTCAACAACAAAAAAAGTTCTTTAATAATAAAATAAATCCTTTCTTTGATCTTCACTCAAATAGAATTCTTTACCTTCCTAATGTTGAAGGCATAGAATAATTAACCAACCCCTCTCCAGAGATTGCAGAATTTGGTACTTCAAGTCTTGGATTCATCAAAACATTTTAGGTTATGTTTCAAACATTTTCTATCCAGCAAAATTCCAAAATCTGGTTTTTTTTTTTTTTTTCTGGTTGAGCACAATTTTTCTTAAACTTTTAATCCTGGGCGAATTTCAAAGGAAATGTATCCATATGGTTCTCATTCATTGACACTTAATTCATCAAGATGGTGTTTTGTAAAAGCTATTTGACATCCAAGAAACCAAATGGATGGTGATTTTTCTTTATGTGAACCAGGAAGTTGGGTTTTGTTGGTACTGGGGAAACAAAACTCAGGAGGGGTTGCTTTTTTGAAATTATAGGCTCCTCTAAGATTTCTAAACTTGCCCCCCTATAACTATCCTCTTTGCTTTGTCATTAATTTGAGCTCACCTTTCATGTCACTAATGTAAAATGCTTTATGGCAAAGGTTTAGAGACAGGAAAAGAAAAAAAAATCTTTTCACTAAGAGAAAAACATTTTTTTTAAAAAAATAGGACATAAGAATAAGACAGTGGTCAGAAAATAGTATATTTGAAGAATATTCTCCCTCTGTTGACTAAAATATGATTGCAAACCGAGTTGTAAATGGAAATGTGAGAATCTCGTGTCCTTTTTAGAAGGTAGGGTTGTAATTATAATGACCAAGTATTTCTGTGTTTAGGATCACCCTGTATATTTAGTAGGTATTACTAGAAACTTCTTTTTATTTCTCCCAAATAGCAACCACATGGATTCCAGAAGCTCTTCTTGTCTCAGGATAAGATCTCACCTCCCAAGGTACACAGTGAGCTTTATTAATGACTAAATATAGATGAATTTTTAAAATAGAAGGAAAATCAATTTAGGTTTCTGAAAAATATTGAGTGCATTTTAATGGAACCAACAATGCGATACTGGTGAAATCTTCATAAAACCTACATTATACAAGTATGCATATGTTGTATATATGTGTATGTCTATATACATTTATACATATGTAAAAAGAACTAAATAATATACTTGTTTCAGATATTGATATTATTTTTAATAAATCACTTTTATTAACTATACACAACTATTTTGTAAAGGAAAGTTATGTTGGTCTTTATTAGAGATTATGATTTCCAGTGCATAAAATTATACATTATGACCAGATAGGATTTGTTAACAGCATGATAGTTCATAATAATAGCAAAACCAACAAAATGTATATTATTGTATCAATAAATATAACAAAAAAAGCTTTAACCAAAATATGGCAAGTGTTCTGTTCAAAACAAACTAACAAACAAAAAACCCAAACCACAACAAAAAATAGAAATAAATGGCTCTTGCAGTAGTATTTATCTACAATCAAGAACCAACATTATATAAAATGAGGATAAGTTAGAGGTCTTTCCATTAAGATCTCATATAAGTTAGGAATGTCTATTACTATCACTGTTTTACCTAGTACTAACAGTTCTATGTATAATGATAAAGAAGGGAGTATTGATCAAGTGCCTTCTATGTGCCCAGCATCAAGCTGGGCACTTAAAATATTAATTCTTTTGAACTTAACAACAACTCTGAGAGATACTGCTATTATTATCTCTGTTTTATAGTTGATTGCAGAAGGTTTAGAAAGACATTACTGCAGGAGAATTAGTAGTACTTACTGAAGATACTTTTAAAAGATGGTTAGTCAAGAAATGGAAAAGAAATACAGGACAATCAGTGGTGGACATGGTGAGATCCAATAAATATGTTTTAAGGATAGAGGAGATTTGGACACAGCAAGAAAAGACGCACTATATAAAGAAAAATTAAATATCAATTAAAAATAAAAATTTGTTAAGAACTTACTGTGTTCCAAGTATCATGCTAATTGCTTAGAGTGTGAGGATAATAATGCTGGCAATTTCCTAGAAAAGATATGAGGGGATAAGTTCAAAGGTACATACAGAGAGTTAGCCTTGATGAAATAAAGGTCCAACTTTTCATTAGAAACTGGAGTGAAGGAAGAAATATTGAGATCAGATGTCAGATTATGTGAGATAAGAAAGAAGAATTTCTTGGTCAATGACCTAAATTTTTTTCAGTGAAATATTTGGCAAGTTCAAAGCATATAAAAGAGCAGAGCAACATGAGCATAGCAGGAAGTGGAGGAGCAGTGGAGGAGGCTTAAAGAGAAAGAAAAGATTTATAATAGTTTCTACAATAAGTAGAATAGAGTATTAGGGAGGAGTAAGATAAACCTACCATAATGAAATCTTATGTAAAGCAAGAATGAAAACTTATCTGTTGAAAATTAGTAACTTCATGTTGATATTATATTAGGGCCTAATTAAAGCTTGTTGATTAGACATGACTTGGCTTTAAAGACAAAAATATTCCTATTTTTCTTTTTTTGCAGTGGTACTTAATTATGCTAATGTAATATTGCATATATTGTCGAGCAAACAAGTCAACAAGCATTTAGGAAGAGCTTACTCTGGGTCAGACACTGTGCTATGGATTCATAAGAACCAAAAGAAAGACAATCTCTTCTTTCAAATAGTTTACATTCTAATAGAGGAGGAGGAGGAGGAATTTTAAATTTGAGTGGGGGGATGGTCGTGAAGCGCAGAGCCTAGAGTAGAATGAAGGATGACTTATCTGGACTATTTCTCAAAATGGAAAGTGAGTTCTTTACTGAACTCACTCTTCAAAGGGAAAAGGAAGTAGATAAATCTTCTATAATAAGAAGGCCACAGGAAATGAAGAAACTTTTAAAGTAAGATGGCAACTGAGGCATGATAGAAAATTTCTTAAGAAGCAAGGGTGGGAGAATAATATACTATCATAATTGGTTAATGTATTAATTAGTTTGTTTGAATACATTTGAGTGTCTACTATTAAAAATAACTGACCTGGAAAAGATATTGGAAAGGGAGAATTTAGATTAGTGAAATCATGATCAAAGAAAAAAATCCTGAATTCTGTATTTCAAGAGATTCTTAAAGTACTTAAGTCCAGAAAACTGCCCCAAACTATTAAAATAAGATAGCAAAGTGAATATTGGAAGGATCTATGAATTATCACTTAAATGAAACCCAAATTTAACATGCCCCAAACAGTATCCACTTGACATATACTCTAATTCTTAGCTTCTAAATCAAAGAAAGATATTACAAGCAGTCCAGAAGAGAATACTTGAGTATCAAAAAACCACAAACAGGATTAAACAAGATTATAAACCAATTATTGTAAAAAAATAGAAATCTTAGAGCATATTTTACCAAAAGTCAAAAAGATTTACAGCAAAGAATAATTATTCTATAAAACTTGCGGGGAGGGATAGAGGAAGTGTATCTTACCAAAATAGATGGCTTTAAAGATTTCTTGATAAGAAAAGCAGAGCTGGGTACAATTGAAGCACAAATGCTTGAAAAAAGAAAAACCTAGAAAGATGAGTACATATAAGCAATTTGAAGGGGCTAAATGATGATCCCCCACATCCTAACTGGGGGAAATCATTGTTTCTTTGGAACTGTGCTATCTTTGAGTCAGATAAGTTTAAAAAAAAACAAAAGCAAATTGCTCAATTTGATTTGAGTCTAGGTGAAGAGAAGGATCAAAACCAAATGTCAAATATGCACAACTAGTCTTTATCTTGTTTCTTTTTTTCCTCCATTTTCTTTCATCTTATTTTTCTTTGAAAAGTAGGAAATGAGGGACAAAAAGTAGAAATAGCACAATAGGATACAATGGAGGAAAAATACACACCTAACACTCATAACTATGAATGTGAATAGCATAAGCTTCCTAGTAAAACAGAGGAGGGTAGCAGAATATACTGAAAAAGCTAAACCAATATATCATTTATATATCATATACTTACAACATAGTCACACAGAGTTCAAATGAAGGGCTATGGTAGAATCAGTTAGGCATCAGATAAATCCAGAAAAGCAGATATGGCAATTGTAAACTCAGACAAGAAAAAAGTAAAAGTAGTTGTGATTAAAAGAGACAGGTAGGTAAAATTGTATTTATGTGTAAAGGCATCATTTATAATAAATATCATTGCTAAATAGTAGGATATCAAATGACATAAAATCTTAGAACTTCAAGGAAAAGAGATTTTGGATATAAAATTATATCATATTATCATATGCAACACTATTACATATACATATTATGATATGTTACATATGACATACTGTTTTATAGCTATACATATATACATGTGTGTGTATGTGTGTGTGTGTGTGTGTGTGTGTGTGTACTGTGTGTACTTTCTCCAACTTTGCATGGCACCTTTACAAACTTGAAAAAATTGTTGGGAATAAAAAGAATAATAATCTTAGATAAACATCCCCCGTGGACTTGTTTTTTGGGTTTTTGGGTTTTTTTTTTTAATAATAGGGTCAGACTAAACTCCCAAGTTCCCTCCAGGTGGAAGAAAAAGGGAGCATTGATCAATATTCTAACCCATGTAACAATTCACAAAGATATTTGTATTTCATATTATTAGGGTAACAGATGGCACTTAGGAAGTCATCCATTGACTCTGGATGGATAAATCCCTAGGCATATTTAGATATAAATATGGCAACAGGAGCCAAGAGATTGCAACTTAGGCCTTCCTGGTTCACTGTTTTTAGTCCTAGTTCTCACTTCCACTCTATTCATAATATGGCATAGCAGTAATAATGAATTTAAAGTCAGAAAAAAAAAACTTGTTTTCACACCCTAATAAAGCACTTCTTCCTGTGCCTCACTTTCTTCATATGTAAAATGAGGCAATAGGAGACTAGCTCTAAATCTATAATCCTATGATTTTTTAAAAATCTCTTTCTATTCTATTCCCCATGCTGAACTCAAGTTCTCAGAATCCAAAGAATCCTAATAGAAGAAATTTTTGTATAAATGAAATTTAATCTAATTCATTTATTTTAAAATGTTATTATGAGACTAGTTTTCTTTCACCTGGAGTCTAATTCTGATAGAAATCAATGTTTTTAAGCATAGAAATACAAAAAAATTTAATTGATCATTACTTGAGAAGTGAATTTTTGTATTTAGTACACACTGGGTGCTTCCTATGCTGATGAAATCACAAATCTGGCTTTAGTTCCTTGCTAGTTACATGAATGTGGACAAGTCACTCAGTCTCTTCATTTGTAAAATTAGCTGGAAAAGGAAAGGGCAAACCACTGCAGTAGATTTTCTAAGAAAATTCCATTTGGGGTCACAAAGAGTTGGATATTACTGAAATGATTGAACAACAACAACCACAAATTTTGGCTGTTTCCTACATCAATTCCTTATCAGTTTCTTTTTTTTTCTAGAATTATTTTTTTAAATTTTATTTTATTTACATAACATATGTGTGGGTAATTCTTCAACAATAACCCTTACATAGCTTTCTGTTGCAAATTTTTCCCCCAACTCCCCACCCCTCCCCTAGATGGCAGGATATCCACTACATGTTAATTATGTTAAAATATTGGCAAATCGAATATATGTATACATATTTCCAAACTTATCATTGTTGTGCAAGAAAAATCTTATCTACACAAACAATATATCAGATAAAGGAAACACAATGTAAGCAAACATCAATCAAGGAGTATGAGAATGTTATGTTGTGGTCCACATTTCGCATCCCTCTCTCTGGGTGTATATGGCTTTCTTCAGTGAACAATTGGAGGTGGTTTGAAACATTTCATTGTTGAAGAGAGCCATGTCCATCAGAATTAATCGTCATATAGTACTGTTGTTGCCGTGTATAATGATCTCCTGGTTCTGCTCATTTCACTCAGCATCAGTTCATGTAAGTCTCTACAGGCCTCTCTGAAATCATCTTGCTGGTCATTTCTTACAGAACAATAATATTCCGTAATATTCATATACCATAATTTATTCAGCCATTCTCCAATTAAAGGGCATCTATTCAATTTCCAGTTTCTAGCCACTACAAAAAGGGCTGCCACAAACATTCTTGCACATGTGGGGCCTTTTCCTTCCTTTATGATTTCTTTGGGATATAAGCCCAATAGAAATGCTGCTGGGTCAAAGGGTATGCACAGTTTGATCCTTATCAGTTTCCCTAAAATTTTAATCCATTTCTTTTATTTCTACCACATAGGATGAAATTAAACAAGTCCAATTCCACTTCTGCCTCTAAAATATTCAAAAGAAACTATCTGTTCTCACCAAATTTTTTCTTTTCAAGGATAAAAATCTTTCTTTCAAATAAATAGTCACATGGTATAACTTCAAGGTTCTCAATGATTTTAGAGACATCTTGTGAAAATTCTATTTTTACTAATGTCTCTAAGCAGTGGAGAACCCAAATGAACATGATTACTTAAAATATAACATACAATCAACATCCTTTGTTCTAGAAATGATTATTGCTAATAAGCCCTCAGTTGAAGATTTAATTAACATTATTGGCTGCCACATCATATTGTTAACTCACATTGAACTTGTAGCCATGTGGCAGAATATATACATAAGGGAAGACTTGGAGGATGAAAGACCAGAGTTCAAATTCTGCCTTGGATATTCACAAAGTATGTGACTCTGGATAAAATAATTAAAGCTTTTTTATTTTAATTTTCCTCATATATTAAAAAGTATATCAGGTGCAATTAAGTAGTTCAGTGGATACAGCACTGTCCCTGGAGTCAGGAGGAGCTGAATTCAAATCTAGCTTCATGTCTAACATTACTGACCTTGAGCAAGTCATTTAACTCCAATTGTCTCAAAAAATGAACAAAAAAAGAGTATAAAAATAACACTTCTCCTGGGGTTGTTGGAATCAATTCAGATTATACATGAAAAATGCTTTGCAAATGTTAAAGTATTCTAGAAATGATAGTTATTCTTTGTACTGCATTCCATCAAACTCCCCACTTCTCCAGATTTTTCAGACAACCTGATAAGTGAGTATACATGTATCTTCATTTTGTACTTTTGAAATTGACTTCTCTGGGCCCAGATGTAACAGTTTATATTTATCCCAATTAAATTCCATCTGATTAGATTTGGCTCAATATTCTAGTCTGTCAAGATTTTTTTAAATGCTACTTGTGTTCTCCAGCTATTCCTCTCAGTTTTTTCCATCTATAACTTTGATAAGCATGCCATCTATGCCTTTCTCCAAATAATTTTAAAAAATTAAATTGCACAGGTTCAATCATGGCTCCCTGGGGAACTCCACTGAGGCTTTCCTTCCAAAGTTGGTATCAAGCTATTAATACCTATTATTTGGATCCACTCTTTCAATTTCTGAATCCCTCTAACTATAGTAATATTTACCCCAAATCCTTTCTTTTCCAAAAAGGAGAGTCTACATTTTGGGGGGAAGTGTAATTGGGATTACATAGTTTAGGGTCACATAGCTAATAAGTCTCTGAGGACTCAGGTCTTCCTGACTCAAGAGCCAGTACTGCCCCAAGAATAATCTGAAAAAGTTTTTCAAATATTTTGTTGTAATCTATACAATCCTGTTTTCCAATTCTAAAAAGCCTCTCAAAAAGGAAATACATTGCGATGAAATCAATCTCTCTGTGTGATCACTGCTTCCTTTATTAGTTTTTACTAAATTTTTAATAACATTTCCTACAGTTCTACCAGAAATTAACATCACACTTGCTGACCTATAATTTACAGATTTCAATCCCTCCCTTTTTTATGAAAATTGGGATATGTATTGCTCCCCAGTCCAGCAGCATTTCTCACTCCCATAGATTTCTTCAAAAGCACTGATGGTAGCTCAGCAATCACATTTGTCAGTGTATTCAGTGCTCATGAAACTAGCTCATTAGGGCTTAATACTTCTAACCTTGGGCATCCTTTCTCTATGATTCATTTTTTTTCTTTATCGTTCTAGTCCAAAGATGAATCTTGGCCAAGAATACAGAAGCAAAATAGATTCTGAACAATTCTGGCCTCTCCTTCATTGTGGTGTTCCATTCATATCAAGCAGTCTTATAATCCTTTCTATTGCTTCTTATATTCTACCTAATATCTCTTTACTTTTATAATTCCTTAAAAGGTATTTTAAAATTTTTGTAAAATCTATTTGCTGTTTTAGAAAATACTTCCTGGTGTAAACTAAGGTTATTATTTTTGTTTTGTTTTAAATTACAAGATCTATATCCTAAGCAAAGAATAAATGTTTCTGTTTACTAAGGAAAATATGTTATGCAGATTGACAGAAAACAAAAACCCAGATAAGGAACTAAAATAAGTTGAGTTGGGGATAATCTATTAAAATCAGGCAACATTATGTTGCCTGATATGTGACTAGGGTAGGAGTGGGTAGGTAATAATTTTTCAGGGAAAGAAACTTCTGGCTTAGAAAAAGTAACTGATTTTTTTTCTGTTTTTAAAAAGACATTCTATACGAATATAAGTTCTATTTCTTTATTCTAAAGTTACGAATAGCTTAGAGAGACTTCCTACAGAAAGACCAACTCATTTGAACCACTGAAGTAACCTAGTTTTCTTCCTGTCTCAAATCTCTATGCATTCTAATCCATTCTCCATTCAGTGGTCAAAGCTATAATCTTAAAGCACCATTCTCTCTGGCTAACAACCCTGCTCCACAAACTCCAGTGACATTCTAGTATCATTAGAATTAAATAGAAACCTCTCTATTCAGCATTTGAAACTCTTAACCACTCTCCAGATCTCCCCTTTCCAGGCTTCTCACATATTGCTACCCTTAACACACGACACACGCTACTGTCCTTTCAGTCACAGGAGAAGACCCATCCCCCTGCCTCTGTACTGGTTCCGTCCATACCAACAATATCCTTCCTCCTCATCTCAACTCTTAGAATGGTTGGTTTCCTTCAAGATTCAACTCAAGCACTTTTCCTGCATAAGACATTTGCTGATTCTCCCAGCACACAATAGCCATTGCCTTCAAAGTTATGTTTTTATGTGTGCTTTTTGTATGTATGTATAAAATATATAAACATGTATTTCATAAAAATGCATATAACCAAAATTTTAATTGTATATATACATACATACAATATTTGTAGATAAAAGTTATATATAGTATATATTTACATATACATAGGATATATATATATGTGTGTGTGTATATATACATATATATATATATTGTGTGGTGTATGTGTGTGTATGTGTGTGCGTGTGTAGGCATATACACATAAATATGGGGCAATTAGATAATATGGTGGATATAGTGCCAGGCTTGGAGTTAGGACTGCAATGAAAACTCGTCCTGAATTTAGATCTTTCACACTGACTAACTGTGAGACTCTGGGCAAAATTTCTGTTTGCCTCAGTTTCCTCATCTGTAAAATGAGCTGGAGAAGAAAATGGCAAACAACATTTAGTGCATTTATCTATGCACATATAGTCTGTATAGTATATTTATGCATATATAATACATGTATATAATATACATATTTTTATGTATACATAGCATTTGCATACATATTATATGTATGTAGCATATACTGATTTATGTATGAATAGTATATTTTTATTTACATCATATATTATATATTTATAATTTATATTAATTATAATTTATAATATATAATTTGTGGTATATGGCATAATTTATATTAATTATAAATTATAATTTATATTAAGTATATTTTACTATATAATATATATTATATATTTTATATCATATATATTTACATTCATCATATATTAAAATATATTTAGACATAATATATAAACATAGAGACATTGAGATATCTTTATACTCGTCTTTTACTTGTTTTTTTTTCTCTATTAGAATGTAGACTTCTTGAGGGCAGGGACCATTTTTGCTTTTTTCTTTGAATCCCCTGCATCTAGCTCAATACCTGGCACATACCAGATGCTTAATAAATGTTTGCTTTTTCTTTCTTTCTACCCACCTCTCCACTCAGTCTCCCATAGTGACTAGGCTCAGTGACAAAAGGAAATTTATAGGTGGTCAGAGCTACAACAATGAAAGATCATATGTGGGTATTTAATTCCAAGGGAAACTGCAGAGCTGAAATCAGAGCTATAAATAAACCTGGGTATTATAACAATATCAAATAGGTGAGGAAAATGAGTTAAAAGTTTTTCTCTTTGACATTTTAATAGGAAACGGATTAGAAATCATAACAATTAAGGATTAATGTAAAGTAATTCAATTTAATATATGTATAATCTTTTGAAACGTTTTTAATGTTATGCTCTTAATAAAGGTCTTGTCCTATAAAAATGCTAATGATGATAATGATGATGATAATGGTAATAACAGTAATAATATTAATCCACAAAGATAAATCTTTAATCTCCAACTTCATAAGATTTTATTTTTAGAGTTGTTTAGAGGTCATTTTATAGGTAAGGGAATGCAAAAAAGTCAAATGACTTATGATGCGTACAGTAGCAAAGTAGGCAAATACCATTCAGAATGATGTACTGGTGAGGACTCTGAAATCATTGAAACCATTATAGTAACTGTGACAGCTAGGAAGGAATCCTGAAATTTTGATGAGTTTCACCTTGCTTATCTCATTAATTGGGTTAGCCCTCTAGTCAATGTGATACAACTATATCTATGAAACTCAGAAGTCAATGGGCAGTGTAAGGTTATACACTGGCCCCATTTAAAATTATTTAGTTGTTCCATTTAATATGGGGGGGGGGAGGTATTCCTCATACCATAGTACCTTAAGAAAGGAAGATACATCAGAATAAATCAGAAATATCAATATCATTCCTACAGATGGCACTAATCATGAGCAAATCACAAATGTAAATGAATGGGCTAAAGACATAATTGCATTTAAGATATTGTGACATTAAAAAAAAATGCTAATTTATAGGCAAGAGCTTCATATGTCTTTTTGTCAAGCAGAAGTGATACTCAATGAAGTGGAGGAAAAATAATTATGCATTTTACATGATATTGGAAGGGAGATGGGCATACTTAGAAAAGAATTTTTGTTACTTTTTAAATTTAATAGAATAAACATGTATCTATGACAAAAGACAATAAGCTTTTAAAAGTTGATACCTATTATAACCATAGTGAATGGATGTATTTTCTCACTATATTTGAGAATATAAAAACATTTTAGGACCTGAACACAATAATATATGTGGTAGCTATTACATTAATAAGAATTGCATCATAAGGTATGATAACAAAATATAAAATAATGTAGGAATATTCCCAAGAAGAGGCATCAACTGCCACTCTGATAGACAGTTAGCAAAACCCATTTAAAACCTATTGAATGATGGTGGAAGATAATATCTATATCTAGCTGATTTATGCAGTTTAAAAAAACAACCTAAATATCATATTACCTTATTAAAAGCAACAAAAAATTAAAAGAAATGGAATGGAGTCTGGACAACAAAAGTATATTTTAAATACTTAGTCCACAAAAATCAATTTATTAATATGATGAAAGAAATCAAGGAAAACACAAATGAAACAAAATAGACAATTCAAAATCATTCCAAAAATTATAATTAAAAGAAGCTTGGAGGAACAATTAGACACCAGAGAGAAGCACCAAAAGAATAATATGGGAAATTTCTGATTATCTATATATTTCAAAGATGCTCAATATAACAAAAGTACAAGTGGAACCAAGCACAAAATAATTTGCATGCTGTAAATAAAATGAAAGAATGATTACATCAAGAGAGGTGATTGAAACTCTAGCTTTCTGTAAAACAGAAAAGCAGCAGTTCAGTATAAGAGTCATAATTATTGGCTCAAATGCTTCACAGTGCCATATAAATCACTAATAAAGTACTTTACCAGCTTTTTCACTGAAGAAAGACAAACCATCTTTCTTAACAGAAGGCATCACAGATTTATTACCAAGAGATGGGAAAACCAGCAACCCTTCCAAATATAGACCAATTACATGTTTATGTACTTTATGCAAAGTATTAACAGCTTGTGTCACTAAAAAAAATCTATAAACACAAGAAAACAATGTACTGGCTTTGGAATAAAAAGGTATGCCAAATGTATAATAATAATAATAATAATATTCTAAGAAGAAAAGAAAGAAGAGGAAAAAGAACAAAGAAGAGAAGGAGAAAACAGCATTTATATATCACTTTAAAGTTTAAAAATATTATCTTATTTTACCCTCACAACAACTCTGAAAGACAGGTGTTATTATTACTCCCATTTTAAATGTGACAGAATTAAAGTAGAAAGATATCAAGTTGTTTTGTCTAAGATAACTAGCTTTTCCAGAGGGATATAACATGTAACATTTATACCAATTGATTAATTAGTACACAGTTTTTAATTAAATTCTATACTAATGGCTCAGTTATGTGTTACTGTTCAGTTGTGTCCAACTCTTCATGACCCCATGGACCATAGCACACTAGGTCATTTTAACTTCTACCATCTCTCAAAGTCTATCTAAATTCATGTTTATTTTTTTCATAACATTATTAATCAAGCTCATCCTCTTCCATCCCCTTTTCTTTGCCTGTCAACATCAAGCCTTTTGCTAGTGAGTCTAATCTTCTCACTATGTGACCAAATTATGTAAGCTTCAGCTTCAGTATTTGACCTTCCAGTGAATTTCCATTAAAATTTCTCTAAGTTTTCACTATTTGACTTCCTAACTGACCAAGGGACTCTCAAAAGTCTCCTCCAGAACTACAATTCAAAAGTGTCAGTTCTACAACACAGCTTTCCTTATACTCCAGTTCTTACAGCCATACATTGCTACTTGGAAAACCATAGATTTGACTATATAGACCTTTGTTGTCAAGGTGATGTCTGCTTTTAGTATAAAAATATAAAATAGACTTGAGCATAGTAAGAATGCTAATTTAACTTATGTTATGAAATTAACATATTCACTCACGTTATGGAAAATGTCTCTCTATTTAAAACATTCAACCCACAGAATAATGTCAAGTATGATTCATATAAATCATGGTACCTATCAGGGAGAAAAAGCTGCTATGTATCAGCCTAGATAGAATTTTCATGTCAACAAAGAAATTGTACCAAATCAATCAACCAAAAATATTTATTGAACACTTACTGGCTCTAGAGATACAAAGAAAAAATAGAATAGTCTTTGCTCTCAGAAGCCATATTCAATTGGAAAGAAAACAAGTCCATAAAATTATGATTTTTCCATAAGTATAAATCTGACCATAATATTCATATTTTACCAATTGTAATGTATTCCTTTTGGCTTTTGTTTAGTTATGTTCAGTTGTGTCTGACTCTTCACAAACCCAATTGAGGTTTTCTTGACTGAGATACTAGAATGATTTGCCATTTTCTTCTCCAAGTTAGTTTACAGATGAGGAAATTAAAGCAAACAGGAGTATATGACCTGCTCAGGATCACAAATCTAGTAAGTGTCAAGCCACATTTACACTCAAGCCTTCCTCACTCCAAGCATGATGAGGCACTATTGCCTTTAGAATAAAATAGATTCTTCTGTTTAACTTTAAAAGTCATTCCCTGATTGGGCCCAATCTATCTTTCTAGATTCATTGGAAATTAGGGTCTCTGTTCCATACTTGGAGTCGAACAGCTCTCTCTGACCCTCATTTATTACATCTTATATTCTGTCAAAGGTAATAATCTCTGCCTGAAAACGTTTCTGATTCCCCCTAACTTCTAGTATCCTCACTCCCAAACTACTTTGTATTTAACCATTTTGAATTTTTTTTATTTTTCTCTGTATTTGTTCACCACATAAAGATTTATCTACTTGTTGTCTTCCTCATTAAAATGTAAGATTTTTGATGTAGGAAATGAATAGTAGTTAATAAAAATGCTTGTTGATTGATTGATATACAAAATACACGCAAGCTAAATATTAGATAAGAGGGAGAACGAGTAGCTTGTATGTTCAGAAAAAGGCCTTATATAGACAGATGTCATGTAAGTAACTTTCGAAGTAAGCAAGGAGTTCCAACCATCCGAGGAAAAAAGATACAGTTCAGGTACGGTGAACAGTCACTGTAAAAGTGAAGAGATATGAGATAGAAGACTTGTATGAGTAACGAAATAAAAGCCATTTTGTCTGGATTGTAGCAGGGAGGGGGAAAAAAACAATGATCTAGGAAGACTTTTATGAATTGATGCAAAGTGAAGTTCACAGAACCAAGAGAACATTGTACACAGTTACAGCAATGTTATAATGATTATCAACTTGATCAACTGTGAAAGACTTACTCTGATTAATATAATGACCCAAAATAATCCCAAAGGACTCCTGATGAAAAATGCTAATCCACTTTCAGAGAGAAAACTGATAAACTCTGACTGCAGGTTGAAGTACATTTCCCTCCTTATTTTATTGGAATATGGCATATATAAAAATAGTTTTTTGCATAACGTCACATGGGTATCATATTGCTTACTTTCTCAATAGTCGAAAGAGAGGCTAGAATGAAGAAGAGAATTTGGAATGCAAATTAAAAAAAAGAATGTTAAAAAGGAAAAACAGCAATGAATAAAAGTGTTCAAAGTGCTAGCAAAACTAGAGAAAATATATATGTACATATACATATGTGTATGTATATATAGAAATATATACATGCATTCATATACACACAGATATGATTCTAGAGTCATTAAGGAGCTATGGGAGTTTATTGAGTTAGATGCTTGGATTTGAATTTTAGGAAAAATCACCTTGACAGATATATGAAAGTTCTGTTAGAGACAGAAGAGACTTGACTGGGTTTTAAAGTAGTCCATAAAGTACCTTCCGAGAGCCAGAACTTGGGTAGTGGTACTGTGAATAGAGAAAAGTGAAGAGTAACAAGAGATTTTGAGGCTGCAGAAGGTAAGATTTGACAGCTGACTTATCTATGTAGTGCTAAGTGAGGATTCTGGAATTACGTCAAGATTGAGACTTGGGTGATTAGTAATTGGAGTGATTAAAAGAATGATGATGTTCTCAATATAAATAAGTAAAATCAGAAGAGAGGTTAGTTTAGAAGGAACAAAAGATAATGAGATAAGTTTTGAACCTTTCACTCAACAAGTATTTATTAAGGGCTCACTGTGCCAAACACTATGCTAAATAGTGAAAGACCAAAGGCAGCTAAATTTTTGATCAATGTAGCTGGATCATAGATTTCATGGAGGGTAGTAAATATATAAGTGGAAAGGTCAGAATGGATTAGGACATAAATGTTTAAATGTCATAAAGAGAAATTTGTATTTTATTCAACAAATAATAGGAAACTCAACGATCTGGTGACAGTTGCACTTCCACTTCAGAAGATCAGCTTGGAAGATAAATGGAGAATGGATTGAAATATGGGAAAAACTTAAGGCAAGTTTAGGTGAGAGATGATGACTGGGTTGTGGAAATGATAAGATTTTGCAATGGATTGAATATGTCGCTGAAAGAGTATAAGGAGTCAAGAATGACACTGACGTTGAGAACTAAAGTGATGGGAGGATTGCCGTGTCCTTGTCAGTGATGGAAAATTGTAGAATAGTGGATGATCAAGAGGGAAATATAATAAATCCTATTTCAAACATGTTGAGTTTGAAATACCTAAAGGACATCATATTCAATGTGTCCAACACACAGTCAGGGATGCATGGTCACAAGTCAGAAAAGAGAGCATTGTCAGATATAAGCAACTTGAAATCATGTACATAGAAATGATCATTGAACCCCTGGAAGTTAATTAGACATCTAAATAAGAGTTTATAGAGCAAAAAGAGAAAAGGGAGTCATATGGCTACTAAGATGGAGGAGTAGACCCTTTCTCTAATCTTTAAAATTTCTTAAATTTTCTCAAAATAATAATGTGCAAGAAAAAATAATTTCAGCTTTTTTGAGTCAGAAATCAAGAAACCTAATAAACCAAATAAGAAGAGAAAGACAATATGTAAGCAAAATCCTTCTCTTCTTTAATTCCCTCCTCTTTTTGACTACATGGTAGGAAACAGAAATGCAAAAGTTTGTTTTGTCTAGGAATGCCTTATGGAGTATATCATTGTGCAATATTACTCAGCCAAAGAACTGAGAAAGGAGGGGAAAAGGAGGATCAGCATTTATATAACACTTACTAAGTGCTAGATACTGTGCTAAATGCTTTTAATAAATATATTTTTCTTTGATTTTCACAACAGTCCTATAGAAGGGTTGCTACTATTATCCCTATTTTACAATTGAGGACACTGAAGGTTAAATGACTTGCAGAGGATCACAAAGTAAGGGAATGACTAAGGCCCTATTTGAACACAGATTATTCTGACTACCAGACCCAGGGCACTATCTATTGCATCATCAGCTGCCCTACAGGGACCTGGAGAAGAATACTAACACCTGTGGTAATCTACTGAGACTCAGAAGAAGAGGACTAATATCCAGCTCACACATCCTCACACACATCCCTGAGATCATTTGGGCACAGACTGAGGCTAATGAAACATAAATTCTCCTGCATGGGAGAGATCTGAGATAGCTTTGAAGTCCAACATTTAGGGTAATCTCCAACAAAGAGGGAAAAGGACAGAAATTCAGAAATAGAGAAATATGTGAAGGAAAGATTGAAATTACCAAAGAACTCGAAAGGAATAAAATTTAAAAACCTTGAGTATATGCATACAAACCAAAGGGGAAGATATTAGACAAGACCAGTTAAATAGGTCTACATATCTAGGGATAAATATTACAAGACAAAGGGAAATGAATCAAAACTTGATTCATGAAGCAGAGTAATTTATAGATGAAGATCTTGAATAATTAAAAAGAGAGACTTGAATTTTGAAATTAAAGGAATATTGAATCTTGAAATTGAAAAGACTTTGAAATAAAAATCTATAAACCAATAAGCAGAAATAATTAGTAGAGTATTCCAATCATACCAAAGAAACAGGAGCAATAACAACTAATTGGAAATGCAAAATATACAAAAGTGAAGGACAATATGGAAGAAAACTTTACAAAATCTTAGCAGAAAAAAATCTATATACAAGCAAAACATTGATCTTAAAAATAATATTGTAGATAACTAAAGATCATACATTTCTCAGAATAAGGTGACAAATGGAAAAACCTGAATACCACAATATAAGAAGTGATACGATAAAACTAAATAGAACTTTTGCACACTAAAAGCAAAGTATTAATTGAGAGATTCCACAAATCAATTGTTTGCTGCATGCTTAAGACATATAGTGATTAGATTTAACAATTCCAAAGACAAACACAAATTGTGCAATTGACTAGGGAAAAGATTTTCAAATGTAAAAGAAAATAACTTTAAAAAACACAATTATTACAAGAAACCAAAGTGGGAAATGGATTAATGTGTTCTAAAGAGCATAGGCATTCAAAATACAACTCAAGGTGATATAGCATGAAAATCTGAGCCTAACCACTAATGAAAAATGATAGGTATTCAATAGCAAAGAGGTACTCAAAGCATTTCTACAAATAAAACCAGACATAAACAAATTGTATGGTTTGCCAATATCCCAGATGACATATGATGAAATAAATTATCCCAGAAAAAGGAAAAAAACTAAAAAAAAACTATGAGGTTAATGACAAGGCAATAACAACCACAAAATTATAATGGATTGACTATCTATTAAAATATTTCTTTCTAAGGCATTTAACCAAAGTCAATTAAAAGAAATATTAGCAGAAGAATAGGTTTAAAACATCAAGAACTAAACTTCACAGCATCCTGCCTACAAGTGAATGGATGTGTTTTATGGAACTAAATTATAGAATGGGAAGACATACAAAAGGGGAAAGGAGAGGCTGAAGATAGAAAAAAAAATTGATTTACCTTAAGTAAGCCAAAGGTTAACAATAAATTGAAATAACACCTGTCATTGCTCAGGAAAAAAGGCATAAAGGAGAATGAGGTGGGGAGGCAAAGGAAGGAAATGGAGCAGGATAGAAAAGGGGGTCAATCTTGTTTCATTTGTAGGAAAGAGTCCCATTGAAAAAATTTCCCATGGAGGAAGACAGTGATTCTATAAATGGAGATAAGGATCCTATAATGGATAAAATTTCTAGAAATTGCTTAGAGAAATCCCTTGTCCAGCTTCAAGCCAAGATGAATATTATAAAAATCTAACTCAAACTTTAACTTTAAATGTGAATGGATTATAAAATCCAGTAGCACAAACATAAACATTTTGGAGAAGAATTTAAAAAAATAATAATCTTTTGCTTGTAAGAAACACACCTAAAATGATATAATCAGAATAAAAATTAGGGATTGAAACAAAATTTCATCAGGTGAATTTTAAAAAGCAGGAATTATAAGCACATGATCAAACAAAGCAAAAATAAACATTAACAATATAAAAATAAATGAATAAACTTTCATTGTGCTAAAAAGAATTTTAGATAACAATAGCAATATAGCAATATTAAAGTGCCTCAGTATCTAAATTTATAAAAAGGAAAACTTAACTGAAGTACAAGAAGACGGGCCACAATAGAGGAGATTTTAATGCCCTCTTTATTTGAACAAATCTTGCAGAAATATAAATAGAGAAAAATATGTAGTATTGAAAAATAACTAGAAGGATTATAATTAAGATTTATGACATTTTCTGAATGGGATTGTTAAAGAATATATGTATTTATTGATGTTACATGGAGGTTTTACAAAAATTGAGCATGTATTAGGCCACAGAGATAATTGTAAACAAATGGGAAAAGGCAGAAATAATAAACACAACAGATGAGGGGAAATATTTGCATAAATTTTCTCTGATAAATGTTTTTAGATATATAAATCATTAACATACATGTATGTTATACATATGTATATGTATATGTATATTTAAAAGCATATACTATATACAAGGAGAACTAGATAGTGAAATGAGTAAAGTGTCAAGTCAGGAAGACTCATCTTCTTCAGTATAGATCTGGCCTCAGACACTTAGTAGCTATGTGACCTTGGGCAAATCATTTAACTCTGTCTCAGTTTCCTCATCTGCAAAGTGAACTGAAGAAGGAAATGGCAAATCATTACAGTATCTTTGCCAAAAAAAAAAAAAAAAAAGCCCAAATGGCATCACAAAGGCTGTCACGTGACTAAACAATAACAATATTAAATGCCTATAGTGTTCATGTATATATTTATAAAGTTATGTGTACATTTAATAAATACATGTATATGTTCAAATTTATACCCTGATAAATAAATAGCCAAAGATATGAATAAAGAATTCTCAAAAGCAGAATTGCAAAGAAAGAATGTGAAAGAATTCTCCAAATCACTAATAATAAAATTCCAATCAAAACATCTCGATGCTTCACCTTATATCCTAAAAAATTGGCAAAGATGACTAAAAATGGGAATAGGAGGTGTCAGAAGATTTATGGGAAGATAAGTACAATAGTGTATTACTGAGGGAATTTTGAATCAGTATAACTATCTTGGAAAGTATTTATAATTTTGAATATTCAGTGACTGAATTATCCATATTCTTTGACCCAGAGATTCCATTAATATGCTAATGCTCAGAGGTTATTGATAAGAAATTACCATATCCATTAAAACATTTATAGTAGGACTTTTTCGTAGTCCCAAAGAACTGGAAACAAGTTAGATATCCAGTCATAGATCACAATTCTTCCATTGTGGTGCAAAAATTATAATGAAATTTTAATCTACTATAATAAAAACTATGATAAAAAGTTATACAATGTAAATTCTACATGGACTGATACACTAGAAGTAAAGAGAGCCAAGGAAACAGTATATGTCCTGATACCTTCACAAATCAAAAGTGAATGATACAAAATTGCAAAGAACAAACATTGCAGAAAGAAGAGACATAAGAAGATACCCTCTAGTTTTTTGTAGTTGTAGGTTTACTATTGTGTTATGTTGCACATATTTTCAGACATTTTTTCACATATTGATCAATTATGCTGATTTTTCAAATGTGTGAAAAGAGGAACTTTTGAGAAATCAAATTACTTATCCATAATTCCATGGTTATTGAGTGGAAGAGTAATATAAGCTATTTTTGACTCCCAGTTCAGATTTTTTCCTATCATGTTAAAATGTTTTTTTCTAAACCAATAACAACAATTTCTGTATTTAAATAATAGTTTTTGAAGCACAAGAAATATTTTGAATGTAAGTGATTATACTTTTTGAGGTGAATATTTGTTTTGAGGGTTTTCTTTTTTATTGTTCAATGGGGGATAAAATGGGAGGGAGAGAAAATAGATACTTCTTAACTGAAACAATAAACATAAAAATTTTAAAAATGAATGCACTTTTGAATAAATATCAATCTAAATTCAATATTTGTACCCCATGATCTTTTTTGAGAAGGTAGCAATATATGGGACAGTAAGAGTAAATATTGAAGGGAATTTTAAAAGAGAAGATTATTTGTTTTCCCTTAACTCATTCAGCTTTGGCTCCTGGGAAGGGATAAACAGCGTGGAGAAAGTGGGGAAGGATTTGGCTATATCCTAATCTTTGTATTATAAAACTTGTTGACAGATTATTAAGAATAAAACAGCAATTTTCTTCCAGAATTTTCCTCTTGGTTTCACACTTGCTTCGGCAAGTCACTAGGTTTCTGGAATTAATTAATTTCATATACTTTAGCAATAATTCTCAGATACTACAGCCTCTACTAACAAATCTCATCTTTGTTATTTATTTAAATGGTTTTACTTCCCTAATCAACACTTTTTTTTAGTATTCTACTTGTTGAGCCAAATTTCACAAATATGGAATCAATTCCTTGGAATAGATTGGAAGTGACAATTTATATTTTTACTTAGGGAAGTCAGAATGAATGAGTTAGGGCTGTAACAGATTCCTGATAATTCTTCCCCTCTACCAAAGTCTCCTGTATAAAAAGCCTAAAATTTGAAAGGAAAGTTGGATTTAAATATAATTATCAATTTTTAATGTGTAAGTTATCTCCCTATTCCTCTATTTCAGTTTTTAAAGCTATTTTTCCATCAAAGGTTTTAGAATTATAAAATTTGTAAGATCTAAATTCTAACTTTGATGCAAATTCTCACAAGCAAAGTAGCAGTATTCTTTAGCAAATTGGATGGATAATTCAAATATAAATCAAGTACAAATCCTCTTTTAGAAGTAGAAATTAAAAATCTACGGAGGCCTTGAAGTTTCCCAGGTATTGATGGTCTGGGATAATGACAAACTTTCTGAAAGGAAGATGATAGGAAAAAGAAACCACCATAAATATATAGTATTGACAACCCCCCCCCAAGAAAAATGGCAACCTAGCCATATGAGCAATGAAGGAATGGGAAAGTATTTTCATTAAACAGTCATGAAGTGCAAACTACCCTGAGTGAAAACATGGAGATTAGGAATTACTCAAAAACTTTGTATAACTAAAGGGTGCCACAACAAGCCTATATGTGGTGAGAACTCCAGATTAGTCTAAAACTTAAGTATATCTTTTGACTTTAATCAAGAACTTTGTCTATGGATACTGCCATATATTTTCCAATGATGATCTATTTCTTTTATATGATCATTCTCCTAAGTTGGAGGGAGGAGAAAGTTTCAGATTATCATACCTTCCAAGCTATTTTATGGATGCAGCTTGAAATTGATTTTTGGATCCATTTTCAATGCTAGTTTTCCTTAAAATTGCAAATGAATCATGGTTATTTACTATACCTTGTGTCCAGTATATGAATATGTGGACTAAAAATGAATATGTGGGGAAGAGAGCTAAATAACAGATCCTAAAAGCAATAGAAATGCATAATGATGTTTGATGGAGTAATCTGTTCCCTGTTTCAGAACAAGGTTAGCTATTCTCTTTCATTTAGGTTTACTGAATGATGATGAAAATATTTTTAACTGGCTGTTGAGTTAGAATTGAAAATTCAAGAAAAGTTACAGATGACCTCTCTCTCTCTCTCTCTCTCTCTCTCTCTCTCTCT
>JAJPUD010007568.1:0-12503 GCA_023553655.1 Myrmecobius fasciatus | reverse complement strand
CTCTCTCTCTCTCTCTCTCTCTCTCTCTCTCTCTCTTTTTCTTTCTTTCTCTCTCTCTCTCTCTGAGTGTGTGTGTCTATCAGTTTTTCTGTCTGTCTTCTTTGGTGGCAATTGAAATGCAAAATCCAATAAGCATCCAAAATGAGAGAAAGGCAGCAGTTGCTGCTTTCATTTGTTTTATCTCCCCACATGGATTTCCAGCCTATATTTCATAGCTGCCTTAATTTCTTCTGTCTTCATTGTGCCTATTATTTCTTGATCTTAAGTGAATTAATATTGAAGAGTGGATGGACAAGATTGTGTCTTTAGTAGTACCGAAATAGAAGAAAAGTAACCAGGGGTCTGTAATAGAGTCCACTGGTAGCTGCAGTGAATCAGCCCAGCAGCTAAGATCTTTCAAGGTCTTCCAAGCTAGGAAGTGTTTTCTCATTATTTAGAGTCATGCCTCAACCAGAAATAAACTTCATAACAACCTCTTTCAGTTTGATCCTACTCAAAATCCTCTACTTAGGGATTTTGAGTGATAACATTAGACTATTGGAACAAGACACCCCACATGCCTCAGGCTTCTCCCTAGAACAAAGAGGGGACCAGCAGTTTTGTGCTACTCTGCTAATCAAAGTATGAGGAAGGAGTTCAAAACATTATCTTTCAGGCTAAATATTAATTCCATTCCTATCCTAATATACTCTGGTATATTAAACTATTATGGTTATTGTCACCTTTGACAGAAACAGAAATCCCTGATACATACAGCCCCAGGGTCATTTCTCCCCATTGGACAATTTACAACCCCTAGAAATTATCATAGAAACTTTCCAAGGATATAAGAAAATCTATTTTCTAATACTTATCAATACTTATATTTATTTTAATACTTAGAATTAATAATTATCCAATACTTATTAGAAGTCTTACTATGGAAAAATTCCTTTTTTTCTCTGTGAATCTTAATTTACTTATCTATTAAATGAAAATAATAATGCTTACATTATCCATTCCACAGGTTTATTGTGTCAAATATGCTTTTCAAAGAATAATTATTAAAGGGAATTTACACAAAACTGCATGATTTTGCATCTTTCCATCCTTAATCCTATTGTGCAATTTCAAAAGATTAAGGTACAATCAAAGGAAACATTGGGGAAGTTGAAAAACTAAACTAAAAAGGAGGGAAATGGGAAAATTAAAATATACAAGAACAAAAAGGTAACAATAGAAATCATTTTTAAAAATTTAATTAAATGATTAACTAAATTTAAAATGTCTTCTCTTGATTTGAAAAAAAAAGCTCATCTACTTGAAATAAGCTTCCTGAAAAGTAGACCTTTAACAAAAAGACAAATAAATTACAACTTGTAGGATTTTTTCTCTAGATTAAGAATAAAAATTTGGTGTGGGGTAAAGGTAATGGAAGAAGAAGAAAGAAACTTATTCTTCCTTTCCTTTGGGCCCTCAATCTTTCTCCCAGGTCTTTGTAGGACAGGGATGCAGCGTCTCTAGCAAATGGTCCAACACCTTTGCAGAGGGATGAACTCATGGACAGGTTTAATGCCTCAACAATATTTGTATCTGAAAGATACTCAACCACTAAAGAAGATAATCTAAATTACATTTTATAGAAAGCTATGGAAGTCCACAGGATGAAGATATCTTTTAGATCTTGTTCTAGTTAAATAGAAGCACTTCTATTTGGGGCAGTTCAAAAAAAGTGGCCAGGATCTCATGTTAGTGAGAAGATGCAGTCATATATAGACTAATTTAGGAGGAAAAAAAACCATGAGAGATTAGATAAAACAGCAGCCACATAAACTATATTAAGGGAAATTATAGGCTTAGATAACCAAACAGAAATGGTGGGAATGCAAACACACCATAGGAATAGATAGTATCCCACCTGGCCCAAACATGCTGAAGTTTAAGAGGCTCAATACTTGCTCACCAGTATTCCAAGATTTAAAAGGAATTTACTAAGTAGAGCCTATTATAGCCATTAATCTCCAACACCCTGCCATAAGTGATCTGTGTTCATCTCCTGCTGTGTTGGGGAGACAGAGGGATTAATTGGGGACCTGATTGAATTTCATGCTATTTACCTTGCATACTGTTTTAATTAAATTTCTTTTGCTCTGAGTTAATGAATCATCCAGCCTGATCTGACACTCATTGGTCAGTGTTTGGAGCTATAGATGTGAATAACTACCAACCACAAAAATCACAATGAACCTAGGAGATAATGAGGGGATCCAGAGTCATATGAGGACTTAAGAGAGACCAGCATTTCATATAGTTCCTATATATAAATTCCCATCTTTTAAAATGGTAAACAAGTTAAACAACAAGCATTTATTGAGCACTTGCTTTGTGCCAAGATCATGTTAGCAACAGCTACACTCTTCTTATGATACAAGATAATTTTTTTCTAAAAGCATGATGATGAGTTGCCCTCATATCATACAATTGGATTGTATGATATGAGGGCAACTCATCACCATGGTATTCTTAAAATAAGTAAATGTTATCTTCCAGTATCATAATCAGTATTTCTAGAAAAGTTCATGCTCTCCACTTGGGTAAACAATTTATTTCAGAAATAACTTTCTTGTTCTGATATACCATAGCATTAGAAAAATATTAATATATGCTCTTTAAGTCCTATTTTATATAGTTATTTCAAACTTTTTTTCTTTTTAAATCAATCTTTAAAAGAATGGATAAGAAGATAACTAACATGAGAATTCTACTCTCTTACAGATTTAATGTTACATTAATAACTTTGCTCCAGTTGTCAATTTTAGTAAATCAGCACTTGGCAACCCAACTCAAAAAACATCATCCCTCAAATCAACCTTCCCTTGAACTGAATTGAAGTTTTGGGGGTACATATGATACAGCTTACCTCTTCTTTGAACCTTTAAAGGTTTTCTGTTTCTAATCATAATGAGTTTGAAAGATATTTACTGTCAGAAAAATTCATTGCCCTTATTGTAAATTAACCAGATATGTATCAAAAGTACATTTAAACTGAATCAGAAGATGTATAAGGTAACAGAGACTATCTTTATGGAGCAGGTTATTGAACAATTCAACATTTAATACTCTCTTGTTGGCAATCTACCCAAAAAAGTGCTGTCTATTCTCACTGACAGGATATCTGACTACCTGCTGGTATTAGGAGAGCTAGGTAGTACAGTGAATAGAATATTACATCTTGAACCAAGAGGACTCATTTTCCTGAGTTCGAATCTGGTCTCAGATACTTACTGGCTATGTGACCCTAGGCAAGCCATTTTACTTTGTTTGCCTTAATTTTCTCATCTGCATTATGAGCTGGAGAAGAAAATTGCAAACCACTCCAATATCTTTGCCAACAAAATACTAAAGGCAGTCACAAAGAATCTTTTTTTAGATGTGATTAAAAAACAATCTCCCCAGAAATTTTATATTGGATACCACAATATCTAAAACCATATCATAAGAGTTCTTCCCATATGTTTCTTCCACTATAGTCATAGAATTATAGTAACTTCTCCAGAGTTACACCTTATCATCTCAAGAATTATATATTTGAAAGTTTTCCCTCAATATCAGGAAGGTAACTACAACCTCAGAAAGCAAGTTTTTTTTTATAGCTCCACATTCCTAGAACTATACCTCACAAATATCCACCAGCATGTTTTTCTTGAATAGTCCAGTAGACATAATTAGATCAAACAAAAGACCAAGGTGACAGAAGCCACACATTTTTTCCATGGATCAAGAAATAATTAGAGGTTTCTAGAGATTCACTCTCCCACAAATACATATAGACTCAGTGGGAAGAGAAGAGACATCAGGACCTAGAGGATGCTGGTAGTGTAGTATAGATTCAGAGAACCCTTGTAGCCAATACAATTTATGTTTTGAATACTACAGAGACAAAATTTCAAGAGGAAAGCTAGGTGGCTTAGTGGATAGAGTATTAGTTCTGGAGTCAGGAAGATTTGAGTTCAAATCTGGCTTCATACTTATTTTCTGTGGGAGCTTGGACAGTTAATTTAAATTTGTCTGCCTCAGTTTCTTCAACTGTAAAATGGCATGATAGTTTTACCTACATCCCAAGATTATAAAGATTACATCTGATAATATTTATCTTAGACTAGTGTGTAATACATAGGAGGCCACCATATAAAAGCTAGATATTATCATTACTACTACTACTACTACTACTACTACTACTACTACTACTAATAATAATAATAATAATAATAATAATAATAATCTGTTCTTGCGATGTCTTCCTGATATTCCCACTAGCCATAGCCTTCCTGTTAAGTAGGTTGATTAGTTGAAGCTCACTACCTCTCCTCTCTGGAGTTTGAATTTTGATTGCTAGGGTTTGTTCTCTTCTAAAGTCATAGTTATTATCCTTCCATACTACTAAAGGTCATGTTCTTTGAACCTATTTCATGATCCAACCTCTGTGGTTTTCTTCTGAGCCTTGTTAGATACATTATTTCCTATTAAGCTTCTCTTCTGTAAGAGGACATCTTGAAGGTGGAGGAAAGGAATGGGAAGAAAGAGAAATCCCTTCTCCTGCTGTTCTCTTTTACATGTCCAGGGATCACTCTAAAAACTCTTTTCTACATCACTCTTTGCTTGCATATCTAGACCTGGCAGGCTTATATTTTGTGCCATCATCTGCCCTTCAAATTCCATTAGAGAAATCTATTTACACTTCACACTTCACAAAATGGAGATAACCCTAGAGAGGTTGCTATAATCCTATAAGTGGAGATGGTGTAACCTTCAGGAAGGACTCTCTAAATCATGTGATTTAGACTCTGTGGTAACCAGGTAAACATGAAATTTCTGGGCAGAAGCTGCCTCCAATAGAATGTTAGTGGTTTCTCTGGGTATATTGTTTGCAGAGGTATTGTGATGACTAATTATTTAATAAGTTGTCATTATTATTTATTTCTCTTAATTGTTATATTATTTATCTTTGTAACTTATTATGATAATTTAATAATAATAATAATATAAAGTCCAGGTTCTTAAAGTGTGGTTTGAGACCTCATGTGGGGTCTTGTACGTGAATATGGAGGTCATGAAATTATGATTTATTATCAGCAAATGTTTGATTTGTAGACCTATTGTATACTGCAGGTCACGTAATAATTTCTCAAACAAAAAGGATCATGAATGGGAAAAGACACCCAGTATAAAGATATTCTCTTAATTAACCTGAACCTCTTCCCATGCATTTCACATTTCCCATTCTTTTTGTTTGAACACATCAAAGCCTAATATCTAATTTGCCTGTCTGTCCCTTTTGTGATTTACTCAGTTTGGGGTAAGAGAGAAAGGAATTGATTAGGGAACAAATCTCTCCCCTGAATCCTTATAGGATCTATGGGATTTAAGGAAACTCAGTAGGCATCTACTACAGTCTCTCCTTTTGCAGTTGAGGAAACAGAGCCCCAAAGAAATTAACTAAGCGTAGGGAGTGTCAGAGCTGAGATTTGACTCTCCAAGTTCTATTATGCCAGAACCAATACTTTTGTTGGTAGGGGCATTAAATGGTTAGTGCCTTTCGGTTTGTTTTCATCTTTATAAGGCAGCTGAAAAAAGAAGAGACTCTACAGAGTCCTACACACCTTAGGGAAAGGGAGAATTGTTCAAAAATACTTTACAATATGAACTAGTACCAGTCACACATCACAGTTTGGGATATGGTCAAGTGGGTAAATAGAGAACTGAAATAGTTCTTACCACCTGTTGCTATTTCCCACAAACTTCTGGTGGAAACAGTAGGGGAACTACTTAGTTTGAATTGAGGGTATCCTCTCTTTTTTTCAGTTTAATTACATTCAACACACTTGTGGAACATCTACTAAGTGACAGACATTATAGTAGAAATGGTAATACAAATACAAAAATCAAAAGTTAAAAGTCCCTGCCCTCAAGGAGCTTATTTCTGTGTCTTCATATCTTATTTCTAGAGAGCAGAAAAAAAGAACAGTTGAAGTAAATGGCTTCTGAATGAACATGGCCGTCAGATGATATCACTTCTTCTCTCCTTCTACTTTGCCACCACCACCCCATCCCCCACAAAAGTCCACACTTTCAACTCTCTTCTATGCTGTTGCAATAGATTTCCTGATGGTCTACCTGCCTCAAGTCTCTCCCCACTTCATTTCTTCTTCCATTCACTTATTAAAGTCACCTTCTCCAAAGCAAAGCTCACTTTATTCAACTCCAATGGCTCCCTATCACCTCTGAAATCAAATTTCTGCCTGATAATGCTCTTCAAAACTTTGTCTCTCTTTATCTTAGTAGTTTACTTTTACTTTATTATCCCTTTCTATATATTCTCTGACTCAGTGACACTGACTTCCTTGTTATTCCTTGCCCAAGGCAATTCATGTTCCAAGTCCAGGTACTTTCATTATCTATTCCCCAAATCTGGAATTCTCCCCCTTTTCTCTGCTTTTTGTCTTCCCTGGATTCCTTCAAATCTCATCAAAAATCCTACCTTCTGTAAGTTTTTCCCTTTCCATTGTAATTATAGAGTATTCCTTCTGATTATTTCCAGTTTGTTTTCTGTATATCTTATTTGTACATAGTTGTTTGCATGTGGTCTCCCCCATTACATTGAGAGCTCCTTGAGGAAAGGGACTGTTTTTGCTCTTCTTTAAAAACCCAGCACTTAGAATAAATCTTGGCTTAAGTAAATACTTAAACTTACCCTCCCACCTCTTGTAATGGTAAATTGCACCAGAATTGACTAAAAGTTAAAAAAAAAATTCTCACCTGGCATTAGACATTTTATTTATATTTGGCTTTACTCCCCATTTCCATTATATGGGTCCAGGTTGAGGGAGTTTAAAATTTTTTCCTTTAAATTTTGACCACAAGCCTAGACTAGGTGACCTTTCAAGGACCCTTTCAACTCTGCTTCTCCAAAGATTTCTCCAAGGATTCTTTTCCTATTTTAAATTGCACTGACTCCTCTGAGAGAGTATAAATGACTATAATGGATGTAACAAAACAATCTTTGATTACATATATCATGTGTGTTCTCTGAATATTTTTTCAGAGAGAAAGTGTGGCCAAATATTTTCATGTGTTCATTATAGCAAACAATACAAAACTCAAAATATGCAAATAATTGAGACAGAGAGATAGTCAATAGAGAGGGAGAAGGGGAGGAGGGGATGGAAGCAAAGGAAGAAAGAAGGAAGGGGGAGGAAAGAGGGGGAAAGGAGGAGGGGGCAAAAGGGAGGAAGAAGAGAAAGGGGATAGTGAGAGGAGATCCTTTGCAAATAAATATATTCAGACTCATTCAAGTCAATTCCATGTGTAGAATGGCATGTTTTAAATGATTTGAAATTGTAGTTTGGCATCAGTGTTGTACTGATGAGGCATGCCTCTTTGCTCAGGGCTAGTTCCTGGGTTGAACTGAAAAGACTATTTTTCTTCTTCTAAGTCATACCAGGCAATGGATTAAATAGCAAGGGGGGAAATTAGGTGGAGCAGGGGAAGGGTGGAGGTGGTTGGGGAGCCAGTACAGCTGTGGATCATTAGCAGTAATCAAGGACCAGCCAGCATAAAAGGAAGCAGGGAATACATATATACCCCCTTTGCCTTCCCTCCCCCCTTCCCTTTAAGAAGCCATCTGGACAGAGGCAATTTGGAATGAACTCAAATGAGGGAATTGTGTTCTTTTTGAACTCAATTTAAAGCCCTAGTGTATTCTCATACTTCACTTTGACTTTGAAACTTGGGATTGTAGATTCTCAAAAATAAAAGTCTACCTCTCTTTTTGCTGCTCCACAGAGTTGCCCTACTGTAAAAGTTCAAGGAAGCACAAGGGTCTTATTTTTCCTGTTGGATGTGGGGTAGAGCTGAGTTTAACCAAGGTGTTAAGGCCTATAGCTACAGGGAGAACCACTAAGACCTCTGCTTAATGTTGGCTTATGTGGTCTTTTCTTTAATATTTAGAAATACAGTCCTAATATTCATTTAGGAGAATATGTGCCAAGAAATGTTTCTAGAAAATAATTATTTAAAAATTGTTTTAGTTTCTAAGTCCTTCCCCCCCAACCCAGCCCTTTCAAATAAAGGCAGAGTCCTTATTATATTATTCCAGTTCATATTAGAAACTTGAAATGAAAGAACTGGTATTCTTTAGGGATTACTCATTCATTAGTTAACATCTCTAAAGTGAGGTATTTGACTAGATGATCTTTAAAAACTTCTGGGACATTTCCTATTCATCCCATTTGGATAGGAATACCATATCTGATTTCAATGATATAAGGTAGAAATGTCAAATATGTGGCCCTCTAACCTACTGGGCTGCAGAACTCCTGAGTGCAGCTCAAAGCATATTAAAAATATAATGGAGAAATAGTTAACAAGATAAAAATAAAATAGAACATAGATAATTTTGTTGGGGGGAGTTTAAGTCCTGAAATAATTCTTAAATATGGTTCATTGGCCCTACTTTCCATATGATTTTTATACCACTAATAACAAGAACTCCAGGGAGAAGAAATCCCTCCTGCAAATCAGAGTAAATCATTTACTTACCCAGGGTCACACAGCTAGTCTGTATCAAAGGATTTGATTTGATTCCAGTATTTGAATCCAGATGTTCCTAGCTATGAGGTCAACTCTCTATCTATTATGCCAAGCCATCTCACATTATTTTTCACTTAATAAGTATGTATTAATCTGTGAACCTACAACATGTAGTACATATTATTATAAATGTCTGGTTTATGATTTTTACTGTGTATTTTCAGTTATTTGTATATGTAAATATACATTTTGGGGCTGCTGTACAAGCATCTTCTCAGTTATGCATATGTTAGAGCTGTTGCATATATGTCTGAGTTCACATATACATAAAATATGGCATAGTGAATGTCATTTGGAGTTCAAAAGACTTGGTTTTAAATCCAGTTTCTCATCTTTAATAGTTGTATGATTCTAGGAAAGTCACTTGACATCTAAATCAAGATTTAGCATTTCTGTGTTATGGACCTCTTTAGCAGTATAGTGACTCTTTATCATAATAATATTCTAGTTTTTTTAATAATTGAGAGAAATGACAAATCCCACTTAGAGGTTAGTGAAAATACATAACTTTTTAATTGCAAAGTTATGTATCCCTTGAATCTACTCATGGACTCCAATTTAAAACCCCTTCTTTAAGTGTACCTCCAGTGGTTTCCTTGCACTTATCTATTAGGTTCTTGGTATTTTGTGATTTACTTTGGTAGAGAGAGTTCTCTACCAGCCTGAGATCACAGATGTGAAGTAGGGGGAAAATTTGATTGATTTCTTCCCTTAAGGAGTTAAAATCAAATGGTTGGTGTCTAACTAAATCTTGGTTCTTAATTGTTTAGTAGTTGTTTCTATTGCAGTTATTTCATAATCATTTTGCTGCCTATTTGCTGATAGTGTGATGACAACTGGCCCTTTTCTTGTCTTCTAGAGAAAAATAATGTAACTGCAACAACAACTGTCCAATTTCCTAGGAAGAACCACCAAAATATAACTTGGGTAAAGATCACATTTATAATTTAGTTGAACCATTGGATAGAGATAAGATATTCACATGATTATATTTTATAATGAAGTAGTATTATTGTGGTATTTAGAAAGACTATTTAACTATTATAGGAACCATAGTTCTCATAGCTTGTTTGAAGAGTATTGGATGGAGGGGTGGTTGGTGAGGAACAACCATCTTGAGATATAATCTCCTAGCTATCAACACAACTGCTTTTAAATTTCACATTGGCCCATAGCTGTTGGTCTAGTTGCAGAAATTTACTCTTCATTCAATGAGTGATAAAGAATGGGAATATGTAGGAGGCCTCTAAGAATGCCCCCAAATAGGCAGGCTCTGTTGGGTAGGAATGAAGAACAGTAAGTCAAATATGGGAAACCCAGCTGGCAATTTATAGCTAAGCTAAGCCAAGAATATAGAAGGCCTCACTCAAAAGGAACAATTTTATTCCAAAGGAACTCCATCTGTCTTCCTGTTATGCATATATGAGTAGGATTAAAGACAGTAATGTTGGAAAGGGAAGATTATTACATTCTGAGAGAGGTACTACTATTTCTGCTTGTGGCATATTACATATTTTTGCCCAGGAAATATTCTCCTTATAAACCCTTATGTTCCTGTTATTTTTAAAGGGTATTTCATTTCGTTAACATTTTTGAAGGAAAGACACAGTATGAATTGGGATGGAAAATAACAACAACAAATGTGACTACAAGCAGGAAGTAGTTTATAACGTTGTTGAAAGGTGAAGCTTTGAAATTTTATTGTCAAAGCTATGAAAGACCCATGTGAATTTCTTCCCTCCACCAAGTTACCTGGCATATTTATAGAGCCACTTACCCCTGTTCAAATCGATCAGTCAGTATACACCACAAGAAAGCTACTAATGCTGTCCTGATGCATAAAACCTTTCTGTGTAACATTTAATTCACAGTAATATGCCAGTTAGATTTTTTTCCTCATGATCTCACCGCATCTTGGTTTATGAAGTTGGAAAATGAAGCCAACCAAAATAGGTCGACAGCACTCTAGCTGTCCTCATTTATCCTGATGTCCTCTTTTTGCACTTTTCTCTCCTTTTGACAAAGTTTACTTTTTAGTTTCTTAACTGGCATATTGGATGGTGTGTTTACACTTTGAATACCTGACTATATTGAAAGCTTTTATTCTCTGTTGAAATGGTTTTGTACCTTGTTTCTTTGTCAGTGCTCCAAATAGAATGATATATATTCACAAACAGTGAGAGGTCATGTCTCAACTCAACTCACCTTTTCCATCTCAAAATAGGAAGAAATGTTTCAAATATAGTAAAAGAACAATAATAAATTACAAAGAGAACATTAGATAGAGATCATCATGAGAAAAACTTCATAGAAAAAACAATAGTCACTTTAAAATAGCAAGTAAATAACTAAATCAAAGCACCACAACAATGAATAATTGCTAGGGTGTTAAGAGAAAAATAGAAATTTTCAGAAGAGAAAAAAGTATATGGCAGCAACTATGAGAACTATAGTACAAAACCAATGACAGAAGAACTTCAAGATTCTCTAGAATGAGCCAGAAGGAAAATTTAAAAAATGAGAAAGTGAAAAAGAGAAAAGAATTAAGATAGACAGTAGAGTTCTCAAAGAAAAAACTCAAAAGGACAAATGAGGAAAAGGATTACTTAGAAAAAATGACAGATGCACTCTAAAACATCATGTCTGGAAAAAAAAATCAGTAAATTTGTTACTCTAAAATGTAATTATAGAAGGAAAATTGACCCAACAAAATTGAAGGAGGATTACTAGAAGAATTACTGAGACCTCCCTAGCAACTGACCTTGAAGTTAAATTGCATAGAAACAATATGAGAAGTATTAATGTCACAGCAAAACTTCATTATATAATTAATTAAATTTAAATGAAGAGCCTAAATGCCAGGCTATGAGAAATCATAACATAAAAATGCTTACAAGTATTGGGAAAACAGGAAAGTAAAGACTTATGGATTCAAAAATATGCTTATGGAGAAACAAATTTAACTCATTCAGAAGTAATAGTAATCAAATTTTAGAACTTTAATAATAATTTACAAATGTCATAACCAAAAAGAAGTCTATCAAATACAAATATCAAAGAAAAAAAACACCTAAATTGAATAATATTATTTTGCTTTCATGAAAAATAAAAAAAAATGAAAGAAAGAACTGAACTATGGTGTTGTAAAAAGAAAACAAATTGATTTCATACTCATAGCATTAAATATCATATCCTACAAAGCCAAGCTTAATCATGAGTAGAAAAACATGGAATTTTAGTAAAAGGAAACATGGTTGAATTGCTCCTTCTCATGAAGCCAGAAGTGGCATGTAAATTCAAGAAACTAAAGAAACTTAAGCATAATCAATTTGGTATGAGGAGAAAAATGAAATAGTTAACTTTTTTATTCATCTTTAGATCCAGATGGGATTATATCGGTTCATTGAAAATATAAAGAGATTACTTTTATAGATTAACTTTCAAAAAGTATATAACAAATGGAACTAGTAAAGAGGAAAGGGGGGATTGGGGGCGGAGCCAAGATGGCGGAGTGAAAAGGTGACTTTCTGCCTCTCCTCCGATCTTCTCTCAAATCAACAATAAAATAAGCCTCTGAACTGATCTTCAAGTCAACGAACTCAGAAATATTTGGGCACGGCTCTCTGGAGAACTTCATATCAGGTTAGTCGGACTCGGACAGAGAGATAAATAGACTACAACTGTGCAGGCCAGAAGTGAGGGTGGGACTCAGCTCAGCTCATCGTGGAAGAAATTCCAAACTCCAAACTCCAAATTCCAAACACCTGGAGTTTATCTGAGGCACTCGGGACACTCTGCCCTGATTGGGGACAGGTGTTCTGGCAGACTTGCCTTGTTTAAGGAGTAATTCGGACTTAGTCCTAGCCCCCACCGGC
>JAJPUD010007567.1:93674-105186 GCA_023553655.1 Myrmecobius fasciatus | reverse complement strand
AATTTCTCCTTTTACTTTTAGAATTTCCAGTTTGGTATTTAATTGAAGGTTTTTAATTTGTTCTTTTTCTAGTTTTTTTTTTTATAAGCCCAATTCATTGATCTTTTCTTTCTCTATTTTATGCAAGTAAGCATCTAGAGATATAAAATTGCCCCTTTTAACCGCTTTAGCTGTATCCCACAAATTTTGGTATGTTGTCTCCTTATTGTCATTCTCCTGGATGAAATTATTGATTGTGTCTATGATTTGCTCTTTCACCCATTCATTCTTCAGGATTAGATTTTTTAATTTCCAACTAACTTTTGGTTTATTTTCTCCTGGCCTTATATTCTATGTGATTTTTATTGCATCACGATCTGAAAAGGATGCATTTACTATTTCTGCCTTTTTGCATTTGATTTTGAGGTTTTTATACCCTAACACATGGCCAATTTTTGTATAGGTTCCATGAACTGCTGAGAAAAAAGTAAACTCTCTACTGTCTCCATTCAACTTTCTCCATAGATCTATCATACCTAACTTTTCTAACAATTGGTTTATCTCCCTAGTTTCTTTCTTGTTTATTTTGTGGTTTGATTTATCTAATTCTGAGAGAGCAAGGTTGAGATCCCCCACTAGTATCGTTTGGCTGTCTATTTCTTCTTGCATCTCTCTTAATTTCTCCCCTAGGAATTTGTGTGCTATTGCACTTGGTGCAAATATATTTAGTATAGATATTGCTACATTATCTATGGTACCCTTTAATAAAATATAGTTTCCTTCCTTATCTCTTTTGATTAGATCTATCTTGGCTTTTACTTGATCTGAGATAAGGATTGCTACCCCTGCTTTTTTTTTTTTTTTTTTGTTCACCTGAAGCATAATAGGTCCTGCTCCAGCCTTTTACCTTCATCCTATATGTGTCACTATGTTTTAGATGTGTTTCTTGCAGACAACATATTGTGGGATTCTGGTTTTTAATCCAGTCTGATATCCACTTCCGCTTTATGGGAGAGTTCATCCCATTCACATTCACAGATAGAATAACTAATTCTTTATTTCCTGCCATCTTATTTACCCAAGTTATGTTTTCCCCTTTCCTTTCCCCTTTCTCCCTTCCCCCCTCCTCAGTACTTTGCTTTGGATGACCCCCTCCCCCAAACAATACTCCACCCTTTAGATCCGCTCCCCCTGTTTTTACTCCTTTCCCCTGATTCTTCTATTTTCCCTTCTATTAGTTTATCCCTTACTTTTCCTCCTTTCCCTCCCACTTCCCTCTAGCAACAGACAAGTTTCTATGTGAAATCAAATGTCTGATATACACTTTTAGAGCCCAACCTGATGAGAGTAAGATTTACACAATGCTCATCTCCCTCCCCTCTTTCTCTCAATTATATTAGGTTTTCTTTGCCTCTTCAAGTGATTTTACCTTGTTTTTACCTCCTTTTTTTTAGATCTTATTTTACCACTTTTTCCCTCTTTTCCCCAGTATGACAACCTTTTCCCCTCCAGTTCTCTTTTTCATATTATCAAAGTAAAATCAAATTATACCCCCATTCTTTAAGGATACCCGTAGTAGAGATATAGTTTTCGAGAGTTCTTTCCTTTTTACCTTTTTACGCTTCTCTAGAGTTCTGTGTTTGGAGGTCATTTTTTTTGTTTAGATCTGGTCTTTTCATTAGAAATAGGTGGAATTCTCCTGTATCATTAAATGACCATCTTCTTCCCTGGAAGATGATGCTCATTCTAGCTGGATAGCTTATTCTTGACTGTAATCCAAGTTCTTTTGCCTTTTGGAATATCTGATTCCAGGCCCTTCTATCCTTCAATGTGGAAGCTGACAGATCCTGTGTAATTCTAATGACAGTTCCTCGGTATTTGAACTGTTTTTTTTTTCTAGCAGCTTGTAATATCTTTTCCTTGGTGCGATAGTCCTGAAATTTGGCCACGATATTCCTTGGGGTTTTAATTTTGGGATCTCCTTCAGGAGGTGATTGGTGGATTCTTTCAATACCAACTTTGCCTTCTGATTCTAAAACATCAGGGCAATTCTCTTTCATGATTTCCTGGACGATAGCATCAAGGTTATTTTTTTCATCACGATTTTCAGGGAGTCCAATAATTCTTAGATTGTCTCTCCTGGATCTGTTTTCCAAGTCAGTTGTTTTTCCTAGGACATATTTCATATTTTCTTTTATTTTTTCATTTTTTTTGTTTTTGTTTGACTGATTCTTGAAGTCTTATTGAGTCATTCATTTCAATTTGTTCAATTTTAATTTTTAAGGTATTATTTCCTTCAGTTATCTTTTTTAGGTCCTTTTGTAACTGGCCAATTGAATTTTTTGGTTCATTGCATTCTTTTTCCATTTTGCCAATTTTATTTTTCAGTGAATTGTTGTCTTTTTCCAATTCACCAATTTTGTTTTTCAGTGAATTGTTATCTTTTTCCAATTCACTATTTTTATTTTCTAGTGAGTTGGTGATTTTTTCCAATTCACCAATTTTGTTTTTCAGTGAATTGTTGTCTTTTACCAATTCACTATTTTTATTTTCCAATGAGTTAATGACTTTTTCCCATTCACCAGACTTATTTTCCAGTTTTTCACATCTCTGTTGCAGGGCGATGTTTCCTTCTTGCACTGCTCTCAGTTTATTTCCCCAATCTTCTTCTAGCTCTCTTTTGAGATTCTTTATGCAATCTTCCAGGTAAGCCTTCTGAAGGGGAAACCAGCTTAATTCCACCTTTGTGGCTTTATCTGGGATTGTTTTCAGAATCTCAGGTCCTGGGGACTGCTCTAGTTTCTCTCTGTAAAAGCTGTCTATGGTGAGAGCTCTCTTCTTCTTGCTCATTATGTTTAGCTGAGGTATCAGTCAACAGCAGGGAATTCTGCAGCCTCAGCAGCAGTAGAGGCAGCAGTGGCAGCAGCAGCAGGCAGGATTTCAATTTGCCCTGGGACAGTTTGCCGAGTTGACTTCTTGTCTGGGGCTGATCTGGCTAGATCCACACTACGACCACACTTTCAGCTGCTCACAATCCACCCTTTATCAAAGGTAGACCTGCCAAAGCACCTGCCCACAAGCAGAGCAAAGTGGCCCAAGGGTCTCCCAGGGACTTCCTGGCAGCCTAAAATCTCCTGGTCTGTCCCAGCCCTGGACTTGCACCCTGGCTGCGCACTGGCTTCTGAGCACCGTGAGCTGCTCGATCCCCCGCCCCTCTAAAACTGACCTCAGAAGTTCTTTCAAAGTAGATATTTGATAGAAGTGTGTTGTGGTCTAAGTGTTTGGTGAAGCCCTCACTCTAGAACCAGTTCAGAGGCTCAGTTTGTCTGTGTCTGAGGGAAGGTCTCAGGAGCTTACAGAGAACGCTGTCTGCAGTTCGCCATCTTGGCTCCGCCCCCAAGTAGCCTGTATTTCAAGCCAGGATCCAGGTAGGATAGTATAGCCAATCTGCATGTTAGGAAATGAACCATTGCAGAGAGTTTAGACTCAAGTCAAAGGGGACTTTTGGACTTGCATTTAAGACTGTACTCTATAGCAACCGAACTAAATTATGAAACTAATTCCCTTTCCTTCCCTAAATCTGAAACAGATTGACCCACAAGTAAATGATTGCAATAGTTTAAGCATAGGGCAATAGGACTTTACCAGATTGGTGACAGTGTCAGAGGAAATTGGAGGTGTCACTGAAAGATATTATAAAATCAAAATGAACAGTTCTTGGTAACAGATAGAATATAAGATGAGAAGTAATCAATGATGACACCTAGATTGTAAATCTGAGAGACTGGGAGGATGGTGTTACCCTCTATAGCATAAAGAAGAAGGGTTGGGAGAGGAAAGATAATGTTTTAAACATGTTGAGTTAAGATGTCTATTGGACATTTAGTTTGAGATGCCTGAAAGAAATTGGAGATATGAGTCCAGAGTTCAGCAGTTAAGTTAGGAAAGCATAGGTACATATGAAAAAAAAGAAAAAACATCAGCATAAAGATGTTAGTTAAATCCATGAAATCAGATGCGAGCACAAAATAAAACATTAAGTCAATAGAGTTCAAGACAAAACTCCAAAAGACACTTAAAATTAGAGGGCATAATCTAGATGTGCATTCAGCTAAGGAAATTAAGATCTATCAGAAAGACAGGAGATAAACCAGGAGAGAATGATGTCCTGGGAAGAGGCCTTTGGAGCTGGCAGTTAAGAAAACCAATTTCCTTGCAAGTGCTAAAGTTGGGATGTAATAAGCCAATGAGGTGAAAAAAGGGAGCCTAGTTTATCAGCAGGTGAGGTTCCTGTAGATCTGAACCCAATTCAGACTATTTTTGTGGGACTAGAGCTCAGTGACCTCTTAATGGAATCAGTGTAACACCTCATTCCCATGGACCCAGTAGCAGTTATTTCTTGTTAGAATATAAATCTAGATTTAGATTACTTGTAGATATAAGTAAAAATTTAGATATATGTGAGATAGATAAATAGATAGATTAGATATAGAATAGGATATGCAGGAGGGATATAGTTCTGGTCAGTGTTCATGTACAGATTTCAGTGAGGGAGATTATATTTTCTGAGAATCAGTATAACTAAATTCCACAAGATGCATCAGCAATGTATTAATTATAATTTGTTGATGGAACAAGGAGCCAGGAATTGAACAATCCATGAAATATTATGTAATGACATTAATAGAAACCATATATTTTGAATTATTGGCATGAGATATATTATTATTATTCTTATCTAGGGTGGTGTAAAAGGAAAGAAAGACCAGCAATACATTAGTGATCATTTTAAATTGTTAGCCTAATACTTATAACACTTTTGAGATATATATAATAATAATAATAATAAAATAACCTTATACAATGGCAGACAAATGTACCTTTATTTTGCAAATTATTCAGCTCTTAGGAGAATGACTGCTGTTATTCATAATATTACACAAAAACTTCTAATTATCTATATAGTGGCATTGTTAGATAAATTATGATGTTTGATTGATAACCAGCAACTGAGCATCACATCAAAGAAAATGTTCTTGCATCCATTTTCATTTCATTCAATGCTGTATATGTTTTGAGTTTATTAACAATACCAGGTGTGTTCATCCTTGCCCTGCATAGAAGAAACCTTCATGCTGTGGATATGAAACAAAAGGAATCTGTAGTAAAAGAGATTTTATAGTGATAACAAAATTAATTTCACAATTTTCACTCAACAAACACAATTCAGAACATTTTCTCTCTGGAGGTTTATAGCCTTTAAATTTGCTGAAATGAATTTGAGGGAAAAAAATCACTTAGATGTGAAATACAGTGTCATCTTTAGTATATTTGAGGTTACTTGGTCTTGAAGAATGTTGGAAAAATTAAAGGAATAGATTGGGTTTTTTCTGGAAGGAAAAAACTTTGGAGGAGTGTAAAGAACAGAATAGCAGGAGACAGATTCCTCTATTCACTTTCTGTGTTCTGTCCACCTCCCCCCCCCCCACAACTTGTTATATGTACAAAATTGAGCTTTTCACCTTTATGAGCCTTTACTTTCATTTGGAAATTCACCTTCATGAGCCTCCACTTTCATTTGGAAAATGGTGATGATTGATATTTATCTATGAAATAATGTGACATGATAGAAAAGGAGCTAGCTTTGGAGACACAAAGACCTAGATTCAAATCTTACCTTTGGCATATAAGGCTGTGTGATTCTGAACAAGTAATTTAGCGTCTCACTGCTCCAGGGAACTTTCAAAAATTAAGAATTGCAGAGTAACAATCAGAACTGGTGGAAGAAGTGTCCTTAAACAGGATTCCTTTTAATATATCAAAAAATCATAGTCAAAACCAAATAAAGCCAAAAAAAAAAAAAACCTACTTCCAATTAAAAAGAAAACCTGCTCAACTTAGTTTCTTAACAGAATTGCTTAACAAACATTACATAATTGCTGTGAGAAAAGTAATTTTATGAATTATAAAATATAATATAAATGAATTATTACTACTAGTAATATTAAAATCTTGAAGGTTGGTGAATCAAGCAGGAAATAGTAACTCCATTTTATATATAATAAACATGAGAGTTTCTGAGTACATAGTAGTTCTGAGACATAGCTAAGACCTACATAGCTGACCTACTTAGCTAAGACCTGAGTCCTAACCATAGATTAGGTTATTTGTCTAATTTATAATAGTTCTGCTAGTTAAATGAAGTTTATCTTCTATAGTTACAATTTATAATCCAATATAAATGTTCAGATGCAATCCTTGCTCATTTATCCCTATATCTTGAACAATGAACGTACCAAATGAATTGTAAAACTTCTTTTAGGTCTTTTAAAATTTCATGGAGAACTGCATATTGAACATTAATCATCTATTGGTCTTTTGATGGTCTATAACTTTGATTCTTTGCATACTGTCATGATGCATGATGTTGTTAGATATCATTACTGAGAGCATATTGGCATAAAATAGTTTTAAGTATATATAGATAGATAGATAGATAGATAGATATACATATACATATACATATATATGGTGGGATATGTTGGAGATCTGATTGGCAACAATGAATCAACTAATCAATAACCATCAATTAAGCACCCTTTATGTGCCAATTTTGGTGCATGTTTCTGGAGATAAAAATACTAAAGTGATAGTTCTTGCCTTCCAAAAGCTTAAATTCTCCTGTGATTGAATGGAAGGATGAATGAGTAAATAAATGAATGAAAAAAACATTAAGTTATTATCATGGAAAAAAGACTGTACTGAATGCTGGAGATACAGAAAAGCAAGACAGCCTCTATTTTCATATACATATATGAATGTATACATATATATATACATACATATATATATCCATACACACATATCAATGTACATATTCACAAACACATATGCATACATACACTGACAGTATAGATTTTTAAATAGGATGATTAAAATGTGCAACCACTGCAGCAGGAGTACAGGTGGTGTGACATTCTCCTTCAGTGAAATATTTAACCAACAGAGAATTGATAAAGTGAATGGAATGTAGAAATACAAACAAATTTGAATTTGTGTATGTATCTATGTGCACAAATATGTGTGCATATATGTGTTTGTGTTTGTGTGGAGGGGGCTTCCATGAGATTTCTCCTCCAGGTAGTTCTCAATTTATTGTCTGAGGCTTTGAAATACATATTTCTGGTATTTCAGTAGGGCAAGAATGAAATTGGGCACATTGGTTGTCCAGCATGCAGAAAACATCTATTTGTATATTAACTTTGTTTAGTTTGGTTTTTGACTAAGAACCAATGATAGATTTTGTGTAGTAGAGAGGACCAAACTCAAAGTAAATGATATCTGGGTTCATGTTTCATCTCTAACTCTTGCTTACTCTGATATCCTAGAGAAATTACTTTACATATTTTTTCCTCAACTTTCTTATTTGTAAAATGAAATAATTGAACTTAATGGTATCAAAGGTCCTTTCCAGCTTTAAATCTATTATTTTATTTTTATATTTCTACTACATTTTTGTATAAAAATGATGTGGTCATTAGAAATTATACTTTTCTGTTGATTAAAATAAATCTAGCAGGCCTATTTCTTGGTAATTCTGTCAGATAGGTAGCATAGTGGATAGAGTCCCAGACCTGAAATCAGGAAGATTCATCTTCCTATGTTCAAATCTGGCCTCAGACACTTACTAGCTATGTGATTCTGGGCAAATCACTTAATTCTGTTTGCCTCAGATCCTCATCCAAATGAGCTGGAGAAGGAAATGCAAAACTATTTCAGTATCTTTACCAAAAAAACCCAAATGGGATCATGAAGAATTAGATATGACTAAAACAATTGAATAACACTGAAGATACAGGAAAATATCAAAAGTGCACATCTTTATAAAGAAATAACTAATAATTATTTTAAAATATTGTTATTCATAAAATTTGACCTAATACCAAATCAGGACATTTTCACCATCATTATTTCTACTTTGTGGGGTTTAATTATATTCACTCAGAAATTCAGAGATAAAAAGAGGTAGGTTCATATAACCCTAATGGGGGCAGAGAATTTATTAATTGTTCCATTAATGTCTTGCAAAGAGAAATAGGTGTAAAGGGAAAGCTGACCATTTATCATTGTTCCCTCAGATTAGCAATCAAGTGGAGGAAAAAAAAATATTATGTATAAGGTAGGTTTCCTTGATGAATTGTGATTGACTGTGATTTTTAATGACTTTCTCTCATTTTGTTCCCTAAATCACAGCAAGCTATGAAATAGGGGACAAAACTGACTTATTCAATCTCTGGGCTCTGTTTTCTCTCTTGTTTCTGCTCCTGTCATTCATAAGGGTTTTAAGAAATAGGAAATGATCCTTAATGCAAGCAAATTAAAGTAAAATAAAGAGGGGCAACTTTTGTGCTGTGTAAGCAAGCATCAACATCATTTGTAAAACAAATGAACTTGGCATTAATTGCTAAGGCTGGGCAGCAGCAAAATTGTGAGATCCCAGGGTTGGTTAGCAGAGCAGGCAAAGTAATGGTTAATTTTGTTAAATATTTTATTTTTAAGTTTTTACTATGTATGAGGTATCACTGGAGAATGCAAAAGTAAAAATGACAGTTCTTTCCTTCTGGAAGTTTATTCTTCTAGGAGGATATAACTACAAGTTAGTTAATACAAAGTATATAGAAAGTAATAAAATAGATAGGTTATTGACTGAGATTACCTAGAATATGCTTGTGTAGGAGGTAATCTCAGTCAATAACCTATTTTATTATTTTCTATATACTTTGTATTAACTAACTTGTAGTTATATTATATCTGAGCCACTTTTGAGGAAGTTAGGAATTTTAAGGTAAATAGATGAGAAAAGAAATGCTTGCCTGGCATTAGGCAGAGGTGGGAAATGGATCTTATTATATGGGGAAGAAAAATCTAGTTGATTTGAATGTAAGGGAAAGTGAAAAAGAGGGGATGAATATAAAGTAAAACTGAAAAGGTTGAATCCAGGTTTAAAGAATTTTAAATTCAGTTTTAAGAGTTTGTATTTTACACTAGAGGCAATGAGAAATCACTAATTTTTTTTTATGGAGACGACATGATTAAATCTGTGTTTTAGAGATATGAATTTAGCAATCCTAGCAATTTAGCAATTCTAAAGGATGAGTTGCAGAGAAAAGACACTAGAGGCAAGAGTAACTATTAAGTGGATATGGCAATAATCTCAGTTAGAGATGATTTCAGGAAGTAATGTAGAAGCTGCATCACAGGAGACAAAATGATGAATTCCAAGAGATATTACTTCTGCCCCATTCCCTATATAGACAACATCTGGAATACTGTGTCCAATTGTGGGCATCACGTTTTAGGAAGAATATTTTTAAGAGACACTGAAAAAAATTTTAAGATATGAAATTGCAGTGTATTACTTTTTTATTTTTTAAAACTTTTCATTTTCAAAATATACACATAGTTTTCAACATTCACTTTTGCAAAACTTGTGTTCCAATTATTTTTTTCCTCCCTTCCCCAACCCTCTCCATTAGATGGCAAGTAATCCAATATATGTTAAACATATGCAATTCTTAGGAAGAATATTGACAATATTCGAGTCTGTCTAGGGGAGGAGGAGGAGGAGGAATCATGGTATAACATGAAGAAAAGTTAAAAAAATAAGAGATATTTAGTTTAAGGATGAGAAAGTATTTATGAGAGAAAGGAGTGTGTATTATATGATACACAGCTTTTACATGTATGACAGGCTATGATAAGAAAGAAAGACAGTGTAGTGTGAGAGATGGAGAGAAACCCTTGGATTATAAAGATTTAGGATTTAACTCTTCCTCTGACAAATAGTCACATCTACTAATTCTGGGAGTGTCTTGTCTTCACCTTGCTGCCATTCTCAAAGCAATAAATTTAAGAAAATCACTGATCTTGGAGCAGCTAAGTGGCATAGTGGATAGAGCCCCAGCCCTGGAATAAGGAAGATTTAACTTCATTTACTAATTGGGTGATGCTGGGCAAGTCTTGGTAGCATTAATTCATAAATTTGAAGTCTGAACAAAAACATACACACAATCACAAGGAAGAGGGATAAGACTGATGTCCTATAACTTTCATGGCCAGCAAAAAACAACAACAACAACAAAACCAAAAACAAACAAACAAACAAACAAAAACAGTAGGGAGAAGTTGTAAGAATACATTTTTCAGCTCACTATTACAAGTACTAACTAACATTTTCAGGTTTCCAAAAATGTAATGTGCTAAATATAAGGAAATGAATTGTAATCACTAAAAAATGTTCAAGCAAAGGGACATAGGAGTTTAACTTCCTGAATTCAGGACAAACTTGGACTCAGTTTTTGTGATTTATAGATTCAGTAAAAGTCTCATATGGTGAATCTCTAAGAATCTAAGCCCAATTTTCTGTTACTATTCATTACTCCTCATCATGTAGTGTTCTCAGAAAGGGAGTAGAGAAATAGAATAAATTATTATTGTTCAGTATTGTTTGACTTTTTGTGACTCTATTTGGTGTTTTAATGGCAAAGATATAGAGTAGTTTGCCATTTTCTTGGCCAGCTCATTTAACAGATGAGGAAACTGAAGCAAGCAGGATTAAATGACGTGCTCAAAGTTGAACAGCTAATAAGGGTCTGATGCCAGATTCAAACTAAGGTCTTCTGACCCCAGGCTTCTTCTATCCTCTTCCCTTCTTTCCTTTTTTCATAGGGAACAGAAGACTTACTGAGGGCACAATTATTGACTTTACCTATCTGAAAGTTTCTGATTGAAACTTACTTTTTCTAAGTAATTAAAGAGTACAAAACTGAGACCAGTGGATTCAAATAAAACTTTTAGCTTACAGTACATAGAAGAAATTCCTAGCAATTACATCTATGCAGTAAAGAAATAACTTGCCTTGTCAATGAATTAGTGTATTCCCCATCATTGGAATTGTTATAAGCTGTTTGATTTTTCAGGTTATAGAGAGTAGTTGAACAAGATGATCTTTATGGTAACTTCCAGATATTGATTTTGCATTTATAAACATTTAATGAATAGCTATTATATATCCTCTATTTTGTACCTTAGTAATTTTAGAATCTAACTAAAGAGAAAAATCGGATTTGTAGAGAATGATAAATTCTACAGATGTTCAGAGAAGGCAAATGTGTATCTGAAGTATTTATTTAAGGAATTTTTGTGAAGAAGTTTGAATTTCAACCTTAAAGGATATGTAAGATTCAGAAAGACAGACAAGAGGAAGGACAAATAATATCCCAGAAGAAAGGAATATTTGAAACAAAATAAAAATTATAAAAACCTATCTGGGATAAGGTAACTAGGCCTTTGCCCTAGAGTAACCATATTTGGAAAGTACCAATTGTACTCTCTTAGAATATGCTACTCCTCTTACTCAGAGGCTATACGTTAGATAAGATTCTACCCTTCCATCCTCCTTTTCCTGGAATAGTAGCTTCAATAAAAAAGGTACTTTCCTCCAACATTTCCAGTTGCCACTATATATATATAT
>JAJPUD010007567.1:70586-91047 GCA_023553655.1 Myrmecobius fasciatus | reverse complement strand
ATGCAAGAAATATATATATATATATATATATATATATATATATTTAAATGTCCTGGAGTGATAAAACATGAGAGGAAATTACAAATAAAAAAAAAATCCACCTATCATCACCTCAAAGAGATCCTACATGGAAAACACATAGGAATATTATTACCAAATTAGGAAACCCCCAAATCAAAGAGAAAATTTTGTAAGAAACAAGAAAAAAAGATTCAAATGCCCTGGAATGCCTATTAAAATTATACAGGACTTAGCAGCCATAACAAAGGACACCAGGTACTGGAATTATTCCAAAATCTATGAAGAAATGAGCGGGGAGGCAATAGGATAAGATGGGGTAGAGAAGGGTATGTAGATTTATTATAGTGGGAAAAGGTGTGTAGATTAATTGGAAAGTGATAAAGCTAGGGAGAATTCCATAGGTGAGGGAGGGGAGGTTAAGTAATAGCAAAGTAAGTTAAGGAGTATAATTAAAGTAGAAAAGTTAGCAGGGATAGGAAATAAGAGATATTTTCAAAAACTATAACAAGGATCAGGAATATAATTCATTAGAAAAAAATTATGGCTAGTAATCACTGATCTCAAAGTCAAACTTAAAGAATGCCCTTGGAAGAGGGTTGTTCTTGGCGACAGGAAACAATTCTGATTGGCTAACAATTAATGAGAGAATTAATATTGCAATGAGGGGCTAGACCTGTTCTGATGAATTTTAATTGCGTCATTTACTTCTAAGTTACTCTCAGCTTTGGGCAAACTATTCAAAAAAATGTAAAGACAGCTAGGTGGCACAGTGGATAGAGCACCAGCCCTGAAATCAGGAGGACCTGAGTTCAAATTTGGCCTCAGACACTTAACAAGTCCTAGCTGTGTGACCTTAGGCAAGTCACTTAACCCCAATTGCCTCAGGAAAAAAAAAAAGTATTCCCACCCAAACCTGATAGGGAAGTATCAGATCTTATAGGGTCTGAATAACATTGCTAAGAAAGTTTATCCAGTTTCATTTTCAGTAAAGTCCTTCAAGGAAGTAAACTTTGAAATGATTACTACAGAAAAGAGGGAACTTTGGATCTCCTCAAATAATGCATTATTAATAATCATTTCTATCCATAATATGTTAGAAGGATATAAGATTAGCTTGGCATGACGGATCTTGACAAAGCACTGCTAGATTTTTGTGATCATTATTTCCTTTTGAGAATGTGGACTAAGCATCTCTTTAATAATACTTGCTAAATTTCCCCAAGTCAAATTCATTGACATTAAGTTTGTAGATTACTTTATCTTCTTTTTGTTGAGACTTAGGACACTATTTACTGATTTCCAGCTTCACAATAATTTTCCTTTGCTCCTGAATCTGTCAAATATAGCTGACTGTGGTGCTGTAATTGTATCTGTAAGCATATCTTTCATTATCCAAGGATGAGGTTCATCTAGGCTAAGTGACTTTAATTTCCAAAGGGCAACAAAGTACTATCTTCTTCATCTTGCATATCAATTCTGTATTAAACCATTTTTGTTCTATCCTTTCTAGTCTAAAGGTCATTCTCCTGAGCAGAAAAAAATAGAAGTGATAAATGAATGCCTTAGGCACTTCTTCTTTGTCCATATAGTCTATTATAATTATCCTGCCCACACCCAAATTGTGCTCCTAGTAATTAATTTATTATCCTCCTTTCTCCTCTAAACATTAAGCAAAAGATAATCTGCATTATCTTTTACCTGCCCTTGTTTCCATATTAAAACAAAACAAAACAAAACTTAACTTGTTTCCTCAACTCCCAGTACATGCTACACTTTTTGCAGATAAGTCCCCATTTTCATTCATTTTCATAATTGCTTTCTTTTGTGATTCAATCTTCCTAGGGGAAGAAAACTCCACAAGGACAGCACTATCTTTTTTCTTTGTTGTAATGATGAGATGATGACTGGTTAATCTCTGAGGGTTGCCAATCTAGGGTGTTTCTATACTAGGTCTGCATCTTGTACATCCAAAAAATTCCTAGGCCAATGATTAAAGAATGTCCTCCCTTCTCCCCTCTATTCCAAGCAACAAAATGGGAATATACCAACAAATATTACTTTTCTCAATTAAGAACATGGGAGGCTATCAGAAGAAAACAATAGGAATATATATTGTGCCATTCTTCATTTCAAACAGAAGCTGGTTAGGCATGTTTTGAAATAAGTTTCCTCCTAGATAAGTCAAGAAGTAGCTTTCCCAAAAAGGTCTTGCACAGAATATGTTCTGAGTAGAGGCAGGAGTTATGGGCCTTGAACAGCTTTCCTAAACTTGTCCGGGAGATTTTGGAAGTTTTATATCAGAATGCATAGAGCATTAGACATGAAGTTAGTAGGACCTAAATTTCAATCCTGCCTCAGAAACCCACTACCTATGTGACCCTGGACAAGCCATTTATGTATTGGTTCTCCATTTGCAAAATAGAGATCACTATATCATCTACTTTACAAGAACATTGCTGATGTTGTTCAGTTGTGTTAGATTCTTTGTGATTCTGTGGAGTTTCCTTAACAAAGATATTGAATTTGTTTGCCATTTCCTTTTCCAGCTCATATTATTGATGAGGAAGCCAAGGCAATCAGAGTTAAGTGACTTGCCCAGAATCACACAGTTACTAAGTGTTGGATTGAACTTAGGTATTTCTGATTCCTGGCCTGATAATTTATCCACTAAGCTACCCCACTGCCTCCTCACAAAATCATAGGGAGGATAAAATGAGATAAGGTTTATAAAGTTCTAAACAAATGTTAAAGCACTATATGCATACTAGTTGCTATTTTTGTTATTTCTCAGTTATAGAAATATAGCCTGTACATGTGTGCTTTTTAGATGCAATTCCTCACAAATTGAAATCACCATTCGTTGACCTAAGGATATGAATCAGAAGCACTATAGGTCTAAAGACAAGAATTTTTAAAAAATGTATTTCCACAAGAAGTTTACATTTACTTCATATCCATCATGTGCACAAACAATTGAATATAAAAGCAGTTTGACAGTAAAGTATTAGCAACAGAAAACGAAGATATCAGGAAAGTGTTCATGAAAGATGGTTTTAAAGGGACATGTAGATTTTAAAAGGCAAATGTCATTACAGGCATAAAACATGACCTATGGAAATGTTAGGAGGTAGAAGATAGAATGTCCTATTTAGGGCAACACTAATATACAGTTTGCAGGAAATGTAGAATGTGTGAAAGGAAATTCAAGCACAATTCACAGCTGTGGATAAATACAATTGTGATGAACATCAATTTGAAATTATGCTCAGCACTTAGCCTAGTTCCAGGCTTTGAGTAGACACTACACCTTTTTATTTATTGACTGACCACAAGAAATCTTCATTCATTTTATGCTGAGAATCTTTTTTTTTTTTTTGGTTTGATCATTTTCCTAGCCTGCTTTTAACTCTTTGTTAATGTAGGGCTCCGTTTCCAAGGTGGAGGGTGCATTGTCCAAGGATTCAGGGGTTTTGTGCAGCTGTTTTCAGAGATACTTCTAAGCACCTGACTATAAGCATTTTTTTCTGCTCTGGAATTGTCAGGAATGTCCTGGTCCCACTGTAGCTGTGAATTCTAGAGTGCTAAAACAATATTCTTGCTTTAGTGCTTCTGTGAGCTGAGGCCTCCTGAAGCTGCCTTTGACACCATGCCTCCTCCTTGTGTGCTGGTTTCCCAAAGTCTTTCAGCCTACCTTTCCTTCCGACCTTCCAAGTTGTCTTTGGTATCTCTGGATTGAGAGATCTAGAACCATCCAGTGCTGCTGATGATTCAGAGGTTTAAGGTCATTTCTCCTTTCCTGGCACTTGGTATGGCTTTGCACTGGCATGGTCTGCTCTGGCACTTCCAACAAGATGGGACCTTTCCACAGATCTTTCGTGCTAAACTTCTAAGTTGTTTTTGGCTAACAAATGTTCCACTCTATCTTTTTTGTGTGTTCTGACATTCTAAAATTTGTTTAGAGTCATTATTTTAAAAAAATTGGAGCCATTTGGAGGAGAGCTCCATGAGTCACTTCCTTTATTCTACCAACTTCTAGAAATAAACCTGATCATTCCTTTTGATCTATCCATCCCACCCTTGGGCACATAAAAGAAGGATGTCAAAGGCAGAAAATTTTCAGATGTCACAAAACACTCATACAGTACTAGTACTTTTTGAGGGGGTAAAAAAATTAGAAACAGACTTTTGTCAAATAATTGGAGAATGGTTAAACAAATTTTAGTATGTGAATGTAGTGAAATATTCCTACACAGTTAGAAATGACAAATATGAGGGCTTCAGAGAAATGTGAAAAGAATAGTCTAGAGACAGCATGAAGAAAGCAGAAAAAGAAAACAACAAGCAATGTAATATAAATGAAATCAACACTAAACGGCAGCTGAACTACGAGTAATTAACACAGCAAATTGTGGTCCCAGTAAACAGACGCTGATATATATTCTCATCTTCTTGGTAGAAAAATGGGGTGGCAGTGGGAATATTGTTCTTCATATAATGCTGAAATAGTTGTTTTGGCTTTGTCAATCAATTTTTCTAAACTATTTTTCTTTCTTGTGAAGGAGAGTTTGATGGATAAAGTCTATAGGGAAGTACCTCATGAAACTACTTTATTAAAAGTACTCAAATCAAAATCACCAATAACCTCTTAATTTCTAAATCCAATAACTTTTTCTTAATCTCCATTCTTCTTGATTTCTTGACTTGGTACTGCTGACCAGATGTTGCTCCTGCACATTTTATCATCCTTAAGCATGTGTGACATACTCCTGTCAGCATCATCTTCCTGCCTGTCTTAGAAATCCTCACTTCTCAATAGTGTCATCATGCCCTAACCCTTCCTCTAGATCTATATTAGAGTATGCCTCAGAGTATCTGCAAAATTAGTAATCTAATCAATTCCAATGAATTCAACTATGCAAATTGATCTCATAATCTACATATCTATATTACATCTCTCTGCTTAGGTTCATTATTTCATCCGCTGGGAATCTCCATTTGGATACCCCATTGCTGTTGTTGTTATACAATAATTTAGGTAATGTCTAACTTCATGACCCCATCTGGGGTTTTCTTGGCAGATATGCTGGAATGATTTGTGCTTTCCTTTCCAGCCTCATTTTACAAATTAAACACTGAGGCAAAAATAATTGACTTTCCCAGAATCTCAAAGCTAGTATGCAGCCGGAACTGAACTCAGAAAGTTTTTCCTGACTCTAGACCCAATGCTCTATCCATTGTTCCACCTAGCTGCCGAGTTTTCTTTTTTTAAAGGCACTAATAAAACATGGATGCATGATGGAAACATTTACATGCACCTAGGTTTGAAGCCAGTGATTTGTAAAGGCAATGGGGGTCTAGTGCATATGATCTTAAATCAGGAGTCCTGAGTTCAAACATTATTCCTGACACTTGCTCAATTTTAACACCTGGGCAAGTCACTTAAGTTCTCAGCCTCAGTTTCCTCATATATAAAAAGGAGATAATAGCATCTTTGCCAAAGAATTGCTGTGAGAATCAAAAAAGAAAACATAAAAGTGCATTGAAAATTTTAAAGCAATATGTAAATGTTAGCTGTTATCATTACCTAATCATATGCTTATTCATTCATTTGTTAATTAATCAATTAATTAAATTTTGTACCCCATGGGATTTATTTTTGTTGATTCAGAGTTGTGCAGGTGGGAATATAGCTATACAGCATGTACATGTGAAAAGCCTACAAAGAAGCAGTCATTTTCCTGCTAGACGAATTTAGAAAACTTAAGTAAAATTTACACTTTACTTTCCTAATTTCTGGTAAGACTAAGAAAGATTTATCATTTTCTATTTTTCTCACTCTTTTGCCCTCTCTTCTCATTCCCTCCACAACTTTCCAAAATCTTCAGGAATAACCAGAGTTAATTTGTATATATTTAACAGAACTATTGCAAAGCTTTAAAAATGGATGGAATTCCCCCAAAAAGATGAAAAAGGAAATATCTGTAAATGCCCAGTTATCACAATGATCTCCCTAAATGGCATTTGGCCTGATTTAGAAGATTCTTTCAATGCTATTTCTAAGATGAAACTATTAACATTTACCCTACATGACCTCTGTGACATGCCTTTATTGGGAGACAATGAAACAGAAATGTCTGCAAGGAAAGACCATATGTGGCTCCAAGCATGTGTTTGAAAAGACAGGTATGTATGAGAAGCAGGAAGAGTTATAGAACAATGAATAGTCTTATTTAGAAGTGTCAGAGGGTATGGTGTTCTACTTAATCCAGTTGTCTTAACAGAAACTCAACTTATAGAAAGAAAGAGTTTTCCTCTGATCAGAATAGATATTTGCTGAAATCAAATAATAATTTCAAAACCAATCAAAAAAATAAAAAGTATAAGCTTTCACACTAGATGAACAGGAGATATTTACAATAAAATAAAAGGCAACTGTCATGTAATGTTCAAGGGTTTTCTGAACTTTCTTCATTGTCCATTTGATCTTTGGCTAATAACACATATAATTTATTGTCCAGTAAAATGGACTATGTACCATAAAATGCCCTTTTCTCTCTCTTGTGCCTCTTGCTTTTGCTTAGACCAGTAATTTCTTTTTTTTTTAATTTTATTTTATTTGCATAATATATGTGTGGGTAATTCTTCAACAATAACCCTTACATAGCTTTCCGTTACAAATTTTCCCCCCCCAACTCCCCACTCCTCCCCTAGATGGCAGGATATCCACTACATGTTAATTATGTTAAAATATTGGCAAATCGAATATATGTATACATATTTCCAAACTTATCATTGTTGTGCAAGAAAAATCTTATCTACACAAACGATATATCAGATAAAGGAAACACAATGTAAGCAAACATCAATCAAGGAGTATGAGAATGTTATGTTGTGTAGACCAGTAATTTCTAAACTGTATGTGATATTATTCCTCAATCCCCCCAAAAATTATATTCTCCCTATTTTTCATAAAACAATCTGTGCAAATAAGTATAACTCAAATTTTATTCAAATTAATTGAGAATTTATTATAATTTAATAATAACATAAAGATAATCTTATACACAATAAAATAATACTAATGGAACTTATTGATTGAAATAATTTACAGTGCATTACCTTATAACATAAAACATAACTCTAATATCATTAATGTGTCAGGTAGGTTTATTTTTAAGAACAAAATTTCTCAAAACATGGTAGCATTAATATTATTACTCATATTCTTTTTCAATTATTTATTGAAATCTGCTTTTTTCTTAAAGGAACTGCATAAAAGAAAACAGGCTAGGAATGGTAATAAAACATATATTCAGCTATATCCAAAGCATAATAATGTGTTTCTACATTCTACAATTTTATGTGAGGCAATTGGAGTTAAATGGCTTGCCCAGGGTAGTGCAGGTAGTAACTGTTAAGTGACTGATTTGAACTCAGGTCCTCCTGACTTCAGGACCAGTGCTCTATCCACTATGCTACAAGCTGCCTTCCTACCTTCTACTATTAATCATTATTTTCCAAATACATTGAGACTAAACATATAATTTCCATAACAAATTAGGTCCTCATTTACTATTGAACTTAAAAACTTGTTATGGTTAATATCTTCTACATTTGGGCTTTTTACTTTTTATACATTTATCCCTACTATATAAACTCTATTTCCTTTCCTATTCCAATAAATTTTCTCTTTAAACTTTGTTTTTTTCTATTTTATTTATTTATTTTAAATTTTATTTCATTGACCATAAGGGTATATTATTTCACCATTACAAATGAAACACAAAAATAAGATGCTTCAAATGATTATAACATTTTAAATTATTTCAGTTTTTAGTGTTTCAAGTTAAGATAACTAGAAAATTATGTAGCATTTTTTTTAAAAATTAAAAATTTATAAAATATGTTACTTTTAACTTCCCAACAAAGAAGGCTTCATTTTGAGTTTGTATACTTTATATTCAAAGGAGGCCAATACAGAAATAAACAAGCAAAGTATCTATGGAGTGGGTCTATTCTTACTGAGAGGGAGGAAAGTGGTTCTCACTTGATTTAACAATCTGATTTGTATTTGGCCTCATTTTCAAGAAACATATTAAATGATACTGCTTTTACTGTCCACTGGAGCAAATTCTCCATTTTGGTATCATTTTGCCTAGTTTTGATTTAAATTTTGTTTTTAGTGAAATGTAACATATGAAATAAAAATTTATTCAGTTATTTTGATTATTGATGCATATCCCTGCCAGCAGAGGATCTTGTACTACCTTCTTCCTGATTTACATTTCTCACAATATGCAAAACTTTTGTTTAATAAATAAAGCACTTCTAAATACAGAAAGAAAATTTTAAAAATTTTAAGTAGGTCAGTTTTATTACTAATCTTTGAAATTAAAAAATAATTTTAAAGCTCTTTAAAAAAACTTTAAAATTGATTCATAGGTTCATAGGTATATATTTTACTCCTTTTTATACTGAAATATTTGTATTTATAATTGCTAAAGTCTTAGCAAAAAGTTACAATATAATATAAACATTAAGTTTTTTTTTCTTGTAGATAGGTTTTTAAAAATTAAGTTTGTAATGAAAGAGGCAGCATGATCAACTAGAGAGAGAACTTATTAGAGGCTAGAAAGACCTGATTTCAAATCTTCCATCTGCCAAAAACTGCCTATCACATGCTTTAAGTCTTTCAGGTAAAAGATTCTACCCTGTCCCAAAATTCCAGAGGATGGCCATAACCAGAAAAATATATAATTATGAAATGTTTAACAAAATAAATAAAAATTCAAAGAATATAAGTAATATTAATATGTTGCTTCACATAAGGATGGTCACGTATGTTTTTATTTGAGTTTCACATCTCTATGGTAGGCAGCTCTAGGGCTATAATTTGCATAAGATCCATTGCCTAACATAATAAATGATCAGAAATGTGAACAGATATTTTTACCTAAAGGGAAAAAACAATTAATCAATCCACAATCAAAGAAAAATATTCAAATCACTAATAATTAGAGAATTGCAAATTAAAGCAAGCCTGAGATTCTAGTCATATTAAATTAGCAATTATAGCAAAAGAAGAAAATGAAAATTTTGGAATGCTTTCAGGAAAATATGCACACTGATGCATTATTGGTGAAGCTATAAAATGGTCCATTAATTCTGGAAACTAATGTATACATATGCTGCCAAAATGACCCAGTTGTTCATACCTTTCATCTACCCAAGGGATTCACTTTTCACTAGCCTCAGTCTTTCCCTCAAGATTGGGGAGTGTGGGACAGTGAGTGGGGAGTCACAAAATCTGGTTACAGTTAAGTCTCCAGGCTCTTTTCCCTCAGGCCTGGTGAAAATCATTAGGGTCTATGAAAGTTATCTGTACTAGTTTTTAAGAGTCCATTATTAAATTTTCAATGTAAGCACTTAGACTTTGAAAATAGACAAATGCTACATGTTAAGGCTTGATTTGTTGTTTTGTTGACTGTGTAGACTTCAAAAAGTAATGAAGAAAATGTTCATCAGATTAAACATAAAAGTGTGTCCAGTTTGGGAGAATTGTTAACCACTTACCAGCATAGCCCTGAATACTACACACTGTTTCATATACTTTAGTGTTTCCTCTCCATTACTAGACTCCCCAGAGGGATTTGCATATTTGTTTGTCATGTCTGACTCTTTCTGATTGCATTTAGGGTTTTGTTGGCAAAGATCCAGGAGTGATTTCCTTCTCCAGTTCATTTTAAAGATTAGGCCAACAGGGTTAAGTAATTTTCCCAGAATTACACAGCTACCAAATGTCTGATACCAGATTTGAACTCAGGAAGGGGACCCTTTCTGATTCCAAGCCCAGTGCCCTTTCCACCACAATACCATCTAGCTGCTGTCTCATATACTAGGAACATAATAAATTTCTGTTGAATAATTAAATGAATTGACAAAATCTATAATATAGTCTCCAGTCTCAAGGAGATTAATTTTCTGGGGAAATGAGACCAACAATCAGAGAACAATACAAAACAATGTATAACTAGTGTGGCATTAAAAAGAAAGATTAGCATGAAGCAATAATTGCTATCATTTATATTGCTCTATAAGATTTGCAAAGTAATTCACATATATGATTTTATTTGATCCTCACAACAACCCTGGAAAGTAGATGCCATTATTATTTTCATTTCATAGATGAGGGAACTGAAACAGAATGAAGTTAAGTGACTTTCTCAGGATCATATAGGTATTAAGGGTCTTTCTTATTCTAAGCCCATGCAGTATTTATATTTTCTATGCCATCTAACTGCCTCAGGCAGAAAATTTATGGATAATTTATTGGAAATTGTAGGATTTGTGTTGAGCTTTTAAGAATGGATATCACTGGTAAAGCCAAAAAAGATTAGAAAAGAGAGAAATAGCATGAACAAATGCTGTTTATAATGTAATCTTTCCCTGCAAATTCAAAAAAAAAACACTAAATTTCTGGGGCAGCTAGGTGGTGCAGTGGTTAGAGCACCAGCCCTGAAGTCAGGAGGACCTGAGTTCAAATCTGGTCTCAGACACTTCCTAGCTGTATGACCCTGGGCAAGTCATGTAACCCCAATTGCCTCAGCAAAAAAAGCAAAAACAAAAAAAAACTAAATTTCTTCAGGAGCTCAAGGTCATCAATGAAGGGCATTGAAAGTACCATTAGACAACTATTTTTTAAAAAAACAAGTAACTTACAAATCTAAAATATAGGAATAAAATAAATCATAGTATGTTAATATAATACTAAAAAGCAATAAGAATAATCATAGAGAATATAAATTAAGAAAGGTATTTGAGAAATGATATATAGAAAGTAGAATCAAAAAATGGAGTACACAATATCCATGATCTTGTAAAGAAAAATGCATGAGAATAAATGGGCAGAGAATATTGATGGATACTTTGAAAGATGGAGTAAAAAAGTTAGAATTTTAATCTATTTAAATGATAAAAGTTACTAAGTATAACTGTTCACATTGATATTTAGCATTACTTTCTAATAAATTATTTATTATTTTAAAGAATCATTGAGAAAGTAACATGTTTCATTAGGAAAAAAATAAACTTGGAAGAGCTTGGTGTGGGATAGAGGGAGTGAAGTAAGGATTAAAGGAGGAATGAAGAAAAGAGAGATAAAATGGTTTGAGTTATAGGAGAGAGAGAGAGGGACGGAGGGAGATATAGGAGGCAGGGAGGAAAGGAGTTGAAAAGAAAGAAAAGAAGGGAAATTAAAAGGGAGAGAGTGAAAAAGGAAGGATTGGAAGGAAGAGAAGAAAAGGGGAAGAAAGGGGGAAGGTAGGGAGGGAAAAAAGAAGGTAGAAAGTAAGGAAGAATGGAAGGGAGTAAAGAAACAAGCAAGCAAGGAAGAAAACAATGAAAAAAGAGAAGGAAGGAAGGAAGGAAGGAAGGAAGGAAGGAAGGAAGGAAGGAAGGAAGGAAGGAAGGAAGGAAGAATGGAAAGGAGGAAGAAAGCATGGAAGGAAGGGAGGGAATGAGGAAGAGGAGGGAGGAAGTGAGGGAATAAGTAAGAGAGCAATAAAGGGAAAGAGGAAAGAAGGAAGGAACGAAGGAAGGAAGGAGGGAAGAAAGGAGAAGAGGAAAGAAGGAAGAGAACTTTCATCCACTCTGCAAATACTTTCAATTATTCCTTGCAATACACATTGATGAACAATGTAGCAATTAATCTTAAGGAACTCACAATCTAAAATGGGGGACAATACACAAAGGAGTTTCATCTGTAAAGGCATATTACAAGGCCATATGGGCCTTAGAGTACAACAGCAAAGTAGATAGAAGTGCATCTTTTAAATATCTATTCCATTAATAAAATCATATTGGTTTTTAATATTGGATTTTTTGACAAAATTGAAACAAGGTCATTGATTTAGGGATCATGAGAATCCTGAGTGCTTCTGGGCTTACCTGCCCATCAATGGTTGATGGTATTAGTAGTGGTAGATTAGACAGGTCTTTTCTCCAAGGGGTTCCTCCCAACAATGATGGCTACAAAGCTAGACTTGCAATACAGTAATGGTATGGAAACCACTCCTATTCCTGAGGTTCTTGGGTATAGAGTTCTGAGATCGCTGTCTCAAGTGTCAGGAGAAGTAGTCATCAAGACTGTGTGACATGACTGGTTCATGTTTCCTCTAGTCTTTCCTTTAGAGCACCTTACTTCTTCAGGCAGGTTAATTTTCCTGATAAACTGGTAGCAGTTGGTTTTTGTGGTAATAAAGTTGGTGGTCTCCATCAGATTTGTTCTCTTCAGTTGTGGTTCTTAGGCTGGGGAAAATAGAGAGCTAATAGTCAGAGTGTCACTGGTCTTCTCAGCCTTCTCATCATTGTAAGTTATTCAGTGGTTGATACTGATGAAGGTGAGACTAATGGGACCCTTCTCCAATGAGAGTTGCTCTCCTTGCTGAAACCTATAAAGACTGGATTGGAATCAAGGCCATTTGTTTGATTAGCGAATAAAAACTTCTGTATCTGGTTAAAGAAAAATAGTTGTACAAGTATAGGATGAGAAGAGTTATTCTATAATTATATTAAGGTAAAACAAAACAAAACAAAACAAAACAAAACCTGGGTTATAGTGGACCACAAACTCAAGAAGTAATTGATGTGAAAATCAAAGGGGCTAATGCTTGCTTAGAAGACATCATTGGAATCATATTGTCTAGTTATAGATGTCTCCGTCATATTATACTAAATCCTAGCCAAGCTATATCTGAAATTATAGAATTAGTGCTGATTGTCACATCTTAAGAAGTGTACTAGCAAGCTAAAGCTCTTTTTAAAAGAGCAGCATATCCACTGTTATGGTCAGCATCCTTGCAATAGTGCTACATGTGAGCAGGGTTGCCATCCAATAAATAAATACAAAAATAAATCCAAAAAAATGATTGGGTTGTCATCTGGAAGAGGGTTTATATATTTTCCACTTGGTTCTGTTATTCTGAACTAGGACCAATGTATGATAGATGAAGAGAAGCAGAATTCACTGGAATACAAAGGGGAAAAATATGTATAAATTAGAGCCTAATAAAAAGATTGTGCAATCTTATCTGGTAGTTCCTCCATTTTTAGAGGGTTCCAAGTTATGAGTGGGCCATTGTTTTGAGACTTTTATTCATTTCAATGCAACAAAAATTCAATAAGCAGCTTTTATGAGCAAAGCAATATATTTGACATTGAGAATATAAAGAAGAAAGTCCCTACTCTCCAAGTGCTCTACTTCTTCAGTCACAACAATGACTACCTCAGAATGACTTTGCCATGAGGCCTACTGTTCTAATTGATGAGTCCCTGGTTGAGATTATCATTTTGTGAGAGACTCTAACCTTTATCATTTCACTACCAAATCATTTTTTCTCCCAAGTTCTCACAAGCAAATACTTTCCTCTTCCCTCACTATTTCCTAGTTACTTTTTTTTTGTTTTATTTTTCCTCTATTACACTGTAAGCTATTACAATATCTTTCTCAAATAGGTAGTGAGAGTAGGGATTATCTTACTTTCTGTGTGTGTGTTTTCCCAAAATTTAATTTAGTGCCTATTTCATAATGAGTGCTTAATAAATGTTCTATCCATCTATCACATATGTATCTATCATCCAACAATCCTGTGGGTTAAGTGCCTTTCTAGAGATACAAGAATAATAAATTTCTAAGATGAAAGGCTTCCCCAATGCCCAGTCAATCTTTTTAATATAGTGTGCAATTCTTGTTTGGGATGTGGGTCAAATTAATTAAACTTTGTTTTCATCCAATTCTGTCTATGTTATTCTATGATATTTATCCATCCCGCCCCCACCCAAAGCTAATTAGCCTCTGTGGCAATTATGCAAAGGTTTAGTTGATAACAAAGAAAACATTAGTAATTTATTCATTTATATAAAGAAACAGAACCACCGAGAAAATAGATTTAGTCCATTATGTACTCACTTCCTGCTAGGAGAGCCTATTTGTAAAACCAAATTAGTAAGTAAAAATAATCTTAATAAATGCTTATTGATTGGCTGATTGAATATATTAGCATATATATTTGTTAATCCATTAGATAGAATAGTAACAATAATAGCCATACTACTAATAATAGGCATTTATATAAAAATTTTAAATTATTATAAACTTTATATAATCTTATTTGAGTCTAATAGCAATTGTGAGGTAACTACAGCAGGTATTATAATCTACATTTTTTGAAGAAATATTGAAGGCTCAGAGAAGTTCTTTGATTCGTCATAGTCATAACAGTGAATACCAATAAGTTTTTACATCTAAATGAAGGTCTACATCATGTCTAAATAAGAGAGGTATTTATCTCATTGTATTTTGCCCTAGTCATATCACATCTAAAATATTGTCTAGGTCTAGTATCATATTTTCACTTACAAGACCATTCTGAAGAGTGGTAGAAACCTTATAATTCTGGCTACTAGGAATGGATGAGGTTAGTGGATTTTTGAGTTCTGGAATTCACAAAGCTGTAGGAGGAATGGGGAGGGTGGGTTGATTTAATATAAGGATAAATCTATGAGCTATTGGATCTGCCCAACATTGACACATATTTCTCTACTAGTTCACATTTATATCTGCACAGCACTTCAAATACACCATCTTATTATATTTTTACAAAACCTTATAAAGTAGGAGTATTGTTATAACATTTTTTAGATGAAGAAACTGAGGTTCTGAGAGCTTGATTGCCCACTCTCTCAAATGTACTAAGTGGGAGGTAGAGAATTTGAACCAAGTCTTCCTGACAGTAAATCCATGATTCTACCCACAATGCATACTGTCTCCCCTGTCATAGTAGGGAATTAAATCAAAACCTGAAGCACTATCAATCAAAGATGTGCTGATCTGAAGATTGAAATACATTTCCCCAAAAACCTTTTCATCTATTACTCTATAGATCCAGGATATATTAAAAATGATAAAAATATTACATTGAAATATTCTAGGTCTAAAAGAATCAAACATTTTTGTTTAGTGGTATGTTCTTTGATAATAAGTGTGTACAATTAAACAAGTACTTTGGTTAATAAAACTTACATATTGAATAGCAAATTCTATTTATTAATGCTCTATTTATTCAATTTAAACATTTTAGAGGCATAAATATTGAAAGAGAGATTCTAGTCACAAAGTTTTTGACAGCAAGAAAGTATATTTTTAGGTATGTTGCTATTATATTATCCATATGGGGACTCAAATTAACATTAACTTTAAAAAAATATGCCCACAGCCTGAATAACTCACAGCATAATTTTGAAAAGCATAACATACATTTTAATGTCATAATACTACCTTACATTAATATAGTCTTTTAAATTACTCAATATACTTTCATGTCTTGTATCTCAGAAACATACAAAGGAAACAAACAAAACATTGGAGTTGTAATTAAGTAAACCTGGATTCCAAAATCATTTTGGACAGTTACCAGTGGTATGACCCTGCTCAACACTCTACCTACCTGGACCTATTTTCTTTTCTTTTTTTTTTTTTTATTAAAGCTTTTTATTTGCAAAACATATGTATGAGTAGTTCTTCAACACTGACCCTTACAAAGCTTTCTGTTACAAATTCTCCCCCTAGTCCCCTCCCCACCCCTAGATGGCAGAAAGTCCACTACATGTTAATTATGTTAAAATAACATATATTTTATACATATATATGTATGCATATTTCCACACATGTTGCTGTGCAAGAAAAATCGTATCTGTAAGAAAAAAAAAATCTGAGAAAGGAAACCCAATGCAAGCAAACATCAATAGAGAGCATGAAAATATTATGTTGTGGTCCATATTTCATATCCCTCTCTCTGGGTGTATATGGTTTTCTTTACTGAACATTTGAAATTGGTTTGAAACATTTCATTCTTGAAAAGAGCCATGGCCATCAGAACTGATCATCATATAGTATTGTTGTTGCCATGTATAATGATCTCCTGTCTCTGCTCATTTCACTCAGCATCAGCTCATGTAAGTCTCTTCAGGCCTTTCTGAAATCATCCTGCTGGTTGTTTCTTACAGAACAATAATATTCCATAGCATTCATATACCATAATTTATTCAGCCACTCTCCAATTGATGGGCATCCATTCAGTTTCCAGGTTCTAGCCACTACAAAAAGGGCTGCCACAAACATTCTTGCACATGTGGGTCCTTTTCCCTCCTCTAAGATCTCTTTGGAATATAAGCCTAATAGAAACACTGCTGGGTCAGAGGGTATGCACAGTTTGATGACTTTTTGAGCATAGTTCCAAATTGCTCTCCAGAATGGTTGGATCTGTTCACAGTTCCATCAACAATGTATCAGTTGGACCTATTTTCTCATAGATAAATTTGAAATTATAACAGTTGGCATTTATATAGTCTATCAAGTTTTGCAAAATATTAGAAATATTTAATTTTGTCCTTGTAATCCTATTTTACAAGTGAGGAAACTAAGGCACACTGTAGTTATATGAGTTATTTATAGTCACACAGTTATTAAGTGCCTGAGACAGGATTTAGACTCAGGTTTCCCTAACTCCAGTACTAATGGTTATTCTAAACAATAGACACCTAGCTGCCTTTTTAGGACTGTATGTTTCAAATGAGTTAATGCAGAGAACATTTGCAGACCTTAAAGTGTTGTATCAATGTAAGGTTTTGGTATCATATCACTTCATAATGATGAAAACCCTTTGAAGTGAGTGGAATTGTTGACATTATCCCCATTTGACAGATGAGGAAAACAAAGCCCTTTGATTAGTAACTGAATTAAAACTGGAACCTAGATATCCTGACTTCCAGTCAGAGTTTATTCCTTATTTTCATGATACAACATCCTCCCCTGTGCCCCATTTCTCCTCTCCTCACTACCTAAGCATGAATGATATGTAATTCTTTAAATGTACCATTCATTATAAAATGGAGTCTGCATTAGAGACCACTCTAGCCCAAGATCAACTTATAGGCCATAAATTAGGACATTCCCGTTTACTTTCTGCATTCTGAATCGGCATTCAGACACCTGCTTTATCACAATCTTGAATAATTTGGCAAGTGTGTTTGTTACTGAAATAATGTTCTAAAGTAAGATTGCTGTTACAAAATGCATTCTATAAAAAAAATCCAAGTATATCCAGGGCCAGATTTAAGCAGCATTTCAAACTAGGTAATGCTTTTGTTAGGGATGTTATTTGAAGGGAGTCCTACATCAGATACAGTCTTAGACTGGGTGACTTCTACAGTTTCTCCCTTAGTGAGGATTATGTTATTCTAAGTTAGTATACAGACCTTTTGTCTTTTTTGTACTGAATTTTTTTCCTTACAATCTTATTATCCCCAGATCACAACTAGTTACCAAGGAATGACATTATAGTGCCCTACTCCTCTGCTTTTTCTAGCATTTTTTTTCCTTATGTTCCAGATCTTTCTTCTTCCAGCTTGAAGAGAATGAGAAATTCCAAGAAGCAGAAAAGAGGGAAAGAAATTTCAGGCATGTGGGATGTCTTGTGCAAAGACTTGGAGATGAGAGAATGAATATTTTATATAGGCAACAATAAATTTAGTTTGGTTGGAATTTACTCATAAGGGCATGATGTAAAGCTGGTCTAGAAAAATGGATTAGATCCAGTTTATGAAAGTATTCAAATTGCAGATTTTGTATTTTATTTTAGAGTGTCCTTTTGAAGCATAGGGCAGAGATTGCTAGAGCAGTATTGCTCTCAACTGATGGCATCATCATGAGCCATTTCATAACTATATTTCTAAAGTGAGAACTACTACAAATTTGGGCCATTAGAAAAAACATGTTCATATACATGATTATAAATAGTGGTTACCAAAGTATGAGGTATGATTCTTGTCCTCAAGACATTTATATTGTTCAGACTAAAGCTTCCTGAAACAAGACCTACTTTTGAATCCTTGTATCTCCAGAACCAATATACTCAAACCTTTTCTAATGACTGTCAATTGTTAAAGTTCCAATGTGAACATTTACATTTTGGAAATCAGCAAATGGCTTCAAATATGGCTGGATTTATTGTTTTATTAACTGCTTAATTTTACGAACATGATGAAGAAAAGTTTAATAATATATTTTAAACTTCAAAATGTGTCTTGGGCACACTTATTTTTGAGAAGCAGTTGTTAAACATTTACACACCTGTCTAACATGATGGCTAGCATATTGTATCAAGTGCTTAAAAAATACTTGTAAGCCAGTTGAAATACATATATTTGCATATGTGTATATACATGTATAAATGTCTACATATGCATATATTTCATGTGGCAACATGTGATTAGGTATAATAACTATGGTACAGTGTGCAAGCAGTATGGAATTATCAAGAGGAGATCAAAGAAGGCTTTATGAACCCTAAAGATCCCTGTGCCTTGCTGTATGCCCCCTACACTAAACTTCGAGGACTTCCAGTTTTTTAGCCTTTTAAGGGAAGAGCCCTTTTATGTGTATTGTCTTCTTCACTTGGAGTTAGAGTTTTTTGAGAAGAGGCTTTATCTGTATTTTTTTCTTTTTTAGCCCTAGGATTTAGGACTTAATAAAGGATTTTCATTCATTCATAAAATAGGTGAGTTGTTTTTTAAAGCATTGGTAGAATTTGGATAGTTGAAAATAAGAGGCCATTAAAAGTATGAAAAACAAAACACATAAAGCAATGATTATAAAAATGAACATTGTCATGTTTTCAAAGGTGAGGTAGAGCACATGGGGCTACATTGGGGAATAACTTGATGTAAGTGGAATAGGAAATGCAGAATCCCCTTAAGCACTGCCCTGAATGGATGCATTCTAGGGGAGTTAGTTTCTACTTTTCTTGTTTTTTTTTCCTTTCTTTTTTTTTAATTTTATTTTTAATTTTATTTTTTTTTATTAAAGCTTTTTATTTGTAAAACATATATATGGGTAGTTCCCCAACATTGATCTTTACAAAGCTTTCCATTACAAATTTTACCCCCAGTCTCCTTCACTCCCCTAGATGGCAGGAAGTCCACTACATGTTAATAATGTTGAAATGCTTGAGAAGTTATGCAAGAAAAATCCTATCTACGAAGAAAAAAGAATCAGAGAAAGGCAACACAATGCAAGTAAACCTCAATAGACAGCATGAAAATGTTATGTTGTGGTCCATATTTCATTTCCCTCTCTCTGGGTGTATATGGTTTTCTTCAGTGAACAAATGGAACTGGTTTGAGACAATTCTTTGTTGCAGAGAGCCATGTCCATCAGAATTGATCATCATGTAATACTGTTGTTGCTGTGTATGATGATCTCCTGGTTCTGCTCGTTTCACTCAGCATCAGTTCATGCAAGTCCCTCCAGGTCTCTCTGAAATCGTCCTGCTGGTCGTTTCTTACAGAGCAATAATATTCCATAACATTCATATACCATAATTTATTCAGCCACTCTCCAATTGATGGGCATCCCTTAAGTTTCCAGTTTCTAGCCACTACAAAAAGGGCTGCCACAAACATTCTTGCACAGGTGGGTCCCTTTCCCTCCTCTAAGATCTCTTTGGGATATAGGCCCAGTAGAAACACTGCTGGGTCAAAGGGTATGCACAGTTTGACAACTTTTTGAGCATAGCTCCAAGTTGCTCTCCAGAATGGTTGGATCCATTCACAGTTCCACCAACAATGTATTAGTGTCCCAGTTTTCCCACATCCCCTCCAACATTCATCTTTATCTTTTCCTGTCATTTTAGCCAATCTGACAGGTGTGTAGTGGTACCTCAGAGTTGTCTTAATTTGCATTTCTCTGATCAATAGTGATTTGGAGCAACTTTTCATATGACTAGAGATGGTTTTAATTTCATCATCTGAAAATTGTCTGTTCATATCCCTTGACCACTTATCTATTGAAGAGTGGCTTGAATTCTTATATATATATATATATGAGACAATTCTCTATATATTTCAGAAATGAGGCCTTTATCAGAACCATTAAATGTAAAGATGATTTCCCAATTAGATGCTTCCCTCCTAATTTTGTCTGCATTAGTTTTATTTGTACAGAAACTTTTTAACTTAATATAGTCAAAATTATCCATCTGGTGTTCAATTAGGAGTTCCAGGTCTTCTTTGGACATAAATTTGTTCCATCTCCACAGGTCTGAGAGATAAACTATATTACGTTCCTCTAACTTGCTTACAAAGTCCCTCTTTATATCTAGATCATGAACCCATTTAGATCTTATCTTGGTATGTGGTGTTAGGTATGGGTCAAGCCCTAATTTCTTCCACACTAGTCTCCAATTTTCCCAGCAGTTTTTGCCTAATAGTGAGTATCCCAAAAGCTGGGATCTTTGGGTTTATCGAATACTAGATTGTTAAGGTTATTGCCTAGATTGTCCTGATATCCTATCCTGTGCCACTGATCGACTGCTCTATTTCTTAG
>JAJPUD010007567.1:31234-64662 GCA_023553655.1 Myrmecobius fasciatus | reverse complement strand
ATTCTTTCAATGGTGATTTTGCCCTTTGATTCTACAATCTCAGGGCAGTTTTCTTTCAGGATTTCCTGGAAGATAGTGTTTAGATTCTTTTTTTCATCATGGCTTTCAGGAAGTCCAATAATCCTTAGATTATCTCTCCTAGATCTATTTTCCAAGTCAGTTGTTTTTCCTAGGAGATATTTCATATTTTCTTCTAATTTTTCATTTTTTTGTTTTTGTTTGACTGATTCTTGAAGTCTTATTGAGTCATTCACGTGCATTTTTTCAATTCTTATTTTTAAAGTGTTGTTTTCTTCAGTTACCTTTTAAATTCCTTGTGTAACTGGCCAATTGAATTTTTTTGTTCATTGCACTCTTTTTCCACTTCACTAATTTTATTTTTCAATAGATTAGTGTCTTTTTCATATCTCTTTTGCAGAGCATCATATCCTTCTTGCAAGATATTGTATCCTTCTTGCACTAATTTCAATTTATTTTTCCATTTATTCTCCAGCTCTTTTATTAGGTTCTTTAAGTAATCTTCCAGAAAGTCCTTTTGAAATGGGGACCAGTGATGGTCCTTGCTGATTCCCTCTGGAGTTATGTCTAAAGGAACCTCTGGCTCTGGGGTCTTCTCCTCTTTCTCTTTGTAAAAGCTGTCTATGGTGAGAGCTCTCTTTTGTCTCTTCATTTTTTTTTTTTTTTAGACAGCGTGAATATCTCTTTAAGGTAGGGGAAAAAAAAACTGCGGCTGAAACGGCCTGGCTGAAGATTTTGCCCTGAGGCTCTTCGGCGAATTAATTTAAGGTGTTAGGCCGGTGGGGGCTAGGACTAAGTCCGAATTACTCCTTAAACAAGGCAAGTTTGCCAGAACACCTGCCCCCAATCAGGGCAGAGTGTCCCGAGTGCTTCAGATAAACTCCAGGTGTTTGGAATTTGGAGTTTGGAGTTTGGAGTTTTTTGCCAGTCTGAGCTGAGCTGAGCTGAGTCCCACCCTCACTTCCGGCCTCCACCAGAGTTCTCTGACACCAGAGTCCTCTGTTTATCCCTCTGTCCGAGCTAGACAAACCTGATGTGAAGTTTTTCAGAGATATCTGCAAGCAGTATCCAAATATTTCCTGATTCGTTGACTTGAAGATCAGTTCAGAGGCTTATTTTATTGTTGATTTGAGAGAAGTTCAGAGGAGGATGCAGAGAGTCACCTTTTCACTCTGCCATCTTGGCCACCAAGGTCTACTTTTCTTGTTTTGAGGAGAAAAAATGAAAAACTGACTTGCATCTGAAAACCCACTAAAATATAAAACAACAATAGTGTATTCATATGAAAAAAGCATATCTCTAGATGATGGATAGGATTCTTGTCAAGAAAGGTCTGAGCTGTTGGAATAAAATGGAATTTACTGAAACATCCAGTTATGTCAATCCCTGAGAATAATTCCCAGTTTCAGAAGGATTCTCAAAGATCACATAAATTCACAAAGATTTCTACACAACAAATACAAGCAAACATTTCTAAAATCTTTTTTCTACATGTGGTGAAATGCTTTGTCATTTGTGGTCTCATAATTTTCCTTGCTTCTTAAACATGTAAAAATTTATTTTGCCTTTTTAAGGCTGTTTGTGCATGCATCCATGCATGTGGAGGGGCAGGGGAAGAAGGTTAATGGCCAGTATAAAAAAATTACCATTATTTTTTTAAAATGTCATTTGTCTATCTTTCCTACCTATAGATCATATCCCCATGTATATTTGGAGGATAATATTGAATACATAAATGAGTATTAATAATTTACATTTCTTTTGTATTCTAAATTTGTAATTTATCAGGGATCTCTGGTAAATATAGTTATCATAATACAAAAGAGATACTAAGAAATTTTAGATGGAACAAATAGGAGACATTCTTATTCATCTAGGATTCTCAGTATCTTTGAGTTTGTCTTACAAAGGATAGCTGTCTACTGGGTCTATCCATAGACCCATGTTGGTGATCAATTTGTTGTTGTTCGTTCCTTTATTTCTGTCATGTCCCACTTTCCTTGATCCTAATTAAGGTTTTCTTTGAAAAGGTACTGGAGTGGTTTGCCATTTTTTTCTGCAGTAAATTTTATAAATGAGGAAACTGATTTGTCCATGTTACACAAGTAGTAAATGTCTGAGGCCAGATTTGAGCTCAAGAAGATGAGACTTCTTATAAAATCCTTAATTCTTGGAGTTGGAAAGGAACTCAGAGATCACCTACACAAGTACCTACTCCATATTAGATTCTCCCCTTCAATCTACCCTCTCTGAAAACCCCACTATCATATAGCCAACAAGTGATTGTACGATCTTTCCTTTAAAAACATTGAAGGCAATTAATTTATTAGTTTTAAAAAAAGCACTATATGAACATGGGCTATTAAGTTATATTTACCAATATTCTCTGTATTTCTCTGACCTCATAAAGCTGAGGGGTAATTCTAGGTTGTGATAGATCATATCAATCACAAGCTTTGGCAGGTTGTAACCTATGGAAAGGCTCATTTAAGTTCAGTGAGATTTTTCACAAGGTGTTAGATTACTAGGAGGTGACTTTTTTATTGGCGTTATTGGGAATTCTAACCCTTCAGAGTCAGGAGGGAACTTGGAAGTTTTCTACTTCAACACAATGCTGAACAAGAATTTTCTCTATAATATACCAGACAAGTGATTAATTGGCCTTTACTAGAAGACTGCTGGTGTTATTAAACCTTCTTTTAAGGCATGGATGGAATTTTGAACTGCAGTGTTAAAAGCACCCAATTTGTTATCTTGCCATCCAGTTCAATTCAACTAGGATTTATTGAGTTCCTACTAGGAGCCATGGGTTGTGCTTCAGAATCACAACTTCATGTTGGAGTACTTTTTGGCACTGTTCTTAGAATTACATTCCTCAGGATACTAATAATTGATAACTGTTACATCTTCTTCTTTGGTGTGGCTACATGGATGTCCTTGTCTTTTCAGCTTTCAGTCAGCCCAAACCAACCACACAAGTGATTTTGGCTCCTTCTTTCCTTCCCTCCACATCCTTAGCCATCATTACAAACTTATGATCCCTCTTGATTTGGGGAGGTAGAGAAGAGAAATAGGTATGCTCTTTTCAGTATTGAAAGATCAGAATAAAACTTCTCTTTCTGAAAACCCATTTCAGATCCAGTTCCTTAAATTTACCTTACATACTTTGCTTTGTTTTCCTTTAGTGTTACCTATCTTTTATTTAAACCGAGGCTCATATATTTAAAGGTAGAAGGGACTTCAGAAGTCTCCTAGTCCAATCTCTTTATTTTAAAATCAAGGTACCAAAGAATTAAAACAATGTAGTCAAGATGACATAGGTCATCAGTGGAATAGGCATGAACAGACCAAAACCTTTGATTTCAAATCAATCTCTCTTTCCATTGAACATCCCTTGTATAACAATTAACTCTAAATGATCTAGGTAGTTGAGATCATAATCTCTGCATGATTAAAAAATGAATGAATAAAAAAATTCGTTAAGTACCGAAGTGTTGAACACTGCTCATAAGTTGCATTATAGTCTGCAACACTTCAAATGCCCAACTTAGACTGAAATATAATTGGAAATTTTGAACAATATAAATAAGAGTACAATGAAACATTGTATGATGATGCTAATGTATAGTTTTCTAAGTCAATATGTGACTGCAGGAATACTTCCTGGATAGTTTAGTGACTCCATTTTTTAAAATAATCTTTTCATTTAATTATATTTGACATTCATTTATAATTCTCCACCTCCATTCAGTTCCCTTTCCATCCTTGATAAGACAAGCAACATCACCAAAAATCCGAAGGCAAATATGGTCAATGCATGTTTTCATATGCCAAGCTTAGGCAAGCACTGAGAATTCAAATAGAATAAGTTAGACAATGCTTTCAAGATGCTCACATTCTACTCAGGAAAACAAGAAAGTTCAGCTACATAACAGATGGTAAAGTTTTGAAATTCTAAAGTTAAAGCAGATGAGACAAATCCACAGGCTTTGTTACATAGTTGAGTCAAAATAAGGGATGATGGTCAGACCTGATTATTTTTCATGTTACCAGAAAGGGTTTCATTCAAGCAATATAAATTGCCAATTAGCTTAGATGGGTTCTGGACAGCTTAGTTGGGGAAGGGAGCAAAATTTCACTGGCACCCCCATAGTGGAGAGAGAAGAGGCAAAAAGGCAAGGAGGGAACATTGGTTGCCCATGATAACAGGCCAACCAGGACCCAGTCATCCTAAATTTACAAAAGCAACAATACCAAAATCCAAAGACAAATATGGTCAATGCAGAAAGTCTTGCTTCTACTGATTATTGCTTTAATATTGTGCAAGTCATTTAATCTCTTTGAGTCATTTTTCTGTTTATGAAATGAGAAAAATCATATAGACTCATTTACTTCTAAAGGCTTTTATGAGAAAAAGGACTTTATAAACTTGAATACTCATGATTTCAATATTAGCTACTAACTGATGGAGAGATTTGGAGGTATTTTTAGCTTCATGAATTTTCTAGAAATTTTATTCAATGAAGAATTTGAGAAAATATTGTCTAGATGTATTTGCCTGCTTTCTATAGCTCTGCAAACCATGCATCTTCATTTGACCTGATAGCTTAGCAGTGACACTTTTTCTGAAACCTGCTAATTGGATTATTCTTCACACTTGCCCAGGTTGGGGACCTCATTTACATGTTCCTGGTTCTGCTGTTAGAATTAATGTCTTCATCTGGTAACTGGAGGGTGCTGTCTTTGCCATATTTTCCTTAATGGATGAGAATATAAAGAATGAAAAGGAACACACACACACACACACACACATACACACACAAAAACAATTTCTTTAAAAAAATAAAATAAAAGCCAGTAGGAGAGGGCCACTTGGCTGCCTTGGGGCAATTTTTAATTAAACCAGATATGGCAGAGTAACATTCAGGATATGCTGTGACTCAATCTCTGGCTGAAATATGTGCTGCTACATTTTTGCTTTTCTATTTGATATAGGAAATTACAAGGCAGTTTACAAGACAGCTGGAGAAAAGAAAGACTTACTGCTGCTACAGGAAAATGCAGAAAATACATCAATCTTTGACTACAGGAACCATGACTACCATGAGGCAGAGATTTAACACAAAGAATGATTTGATAGCATTAATCAAAAGCAGAGATTCTAGTGATATATTTGAGAAGAAATGGAGACACCAGTGGCAAGGGTGGTGCTTGGTCTCAAGGGGGGAAGGTATATGCACCTTTGTTGTCTCTATTGGAAAGAGCCTCCAGATTTTTCAGTGTTGCATTTGAGCTAGGTTTTGATAAAAGCTGAAGATTCCAAAAGACAGTCAAGAAACCAAAGAGCATTTCAGGCATAAGGGAAATTAAGTTAAAAAGCACAAAAAGGAAAGATAGAAATAATTGATTCTAAAATGTAGAGATGAAGAAGAAGAGCATTGCAGATAAGGGTTTCAGCCATTGGAAAGGACAGGCAATCATGAGTGAGAAATAGCACTTAGAACCATATAGTAACTTTTTGAAATAAATATCATGCTAGGACAGACCATCTATTAATTTGTTATGCATCTTTAAGAACTTTTGATTGATTCATTCAGTCCTAGAATTCCTCCTCTAGCCAGAATCATGTAAGAACCTGTTCATGATTAGTCAAAAGAACTGAGAAAGTTTAACATAAAAAGTAGCTTCTTTGAAGGGAAGCAATTGTTATTTTTTATTAGATTTAGGCTCTGGTCCTGGACTGTCCCATGGTTTTTGCCCTGGGGTTCTGTGTCTTACTGCTGCCATTCATTGAGCTTAGGACTTAGTTTCTTGCTTTCTCTGGACGGAAGGTTTTTCTTTTGGCTTGTTGAGGGGGAAGGTGGACCTCCCTTTGGCCTCCACTAGGTGTGGGATTTAGTTGCTGGCATGCTTCAGGGATGGGACATTGTTGCTGGGTAGTTATGAAAATAGGAGTCTTTCTGATGGCAGGTACTGGAGGAGTAATTTTGTTGCTAATCTGCCTCAAGGATGGGGTTCTGCTGTTGAATTGCTATAAAACAGGGTCCCTCCTCTAACAAGCCCCAGGGACTGGGTCTTGCTTTGATAGCTTGGATAGTATAGCTTCACTACTGGTGAGTAATAAGGTCAAGGTCAAGCTGGTAACTTGAAATTTCTAGGGTAGGGCCTAACTGGACTGTATAAACTGTTTGCTTACCTGGGGGTTAGCTAGTTTACAGGACAGTGAAGACTCTGCTGGTTACCTCAGTCTTGGAGCCTCTCTGCAGGCCCTTTGCTGTGATGCTAGCTGCTGCTATTGGACTTATATCTCCTCGTGCACCAGTGAATTGTTTCTTTCCTCCTGTGGTGGTAAACTCTTTTTCTGTTCCAAGATCAAGGCAGTTTTCTAGTTGTTTAGAGGGGAAATTGTAAGATTCCAGATGATCCCTTACTAATTCTTCCATGTTGGCACAGAAGCAGGGAAGAAGGAGAGTGATAGAGCCAAGATAGAGCAGAACAGAAACATAATTATCTGAGCTCAAGCCTCTGACAGAACCCACAGATATTTGTAGTACACCATTTTTCCAGCAGAAGATATTTAGGAAGAACTTCAGAATAAGTCTGTTTCAATAGGGCATGAAGGGAGGTGACAAAGTGCAGGCACATGACAGAGACCCAGGGCTGGATAACCTCTGCACACTGGGGAATCTGCAGGGAGGAATCTAGGGGAGTGTTGGCTACTCTGTCCTGGTTATAAGCCAGTGGATCAAATTAGCTGTGAGACATCCAACACAAATACAAAAGGCAAATAGTGATCCTCTGAATCCCAGAATAACATGGTACTTGGCCACCACCCAGCACCAGGAAGTCAGTAGTCCCAGCCACAGGGCAGCCATTGACACCTGTAGAGGAAGCCTGGGCAATTTCCCCTTTGCCCTAAAAGCAGATCTCAAACTTTCTTTTAAAAAATGAGCAAAAAAAGCTAAAAGACCTCTGACCACAGATAGTTTTTATGGAGAAAGAGAACAGACCTTAAAACCTGAGGACACTAAAAGCAAATCACGTCCAGATGAAGCCCCAAAGGGTGATATTAGCTGGTCCCCATTTCACAAAGCTCTCTTGGAAGAAGTCAAAAAGCATCTTAAAAGAAAGTTAGAAGAAAGATGGGAAAGGAAATAAGAACATTGCATGAGTATTTGGGAAAAGAAATCCAGAAATTATCTGAAGAAAACTACTTACAAAGCATATTTAATGAAAGGGAGAAAGCATATAACTTCTTACAAATAGATTTGACAAAATGGAAAAGGAAAACAAGTCCTTGAAAAACAGAATTTGTGAAACAGGAAAAAAAATCCTTTGAACAAAACAACTCATTTAAAAATTCAATTGGCCAAATGCAAAAGCAGCTCAAAAAGGTAACTGAAGAAAATAATTCACTAAAAGTTAGATTCAAATAAATGGCAATTAATGATTCAATGAGACACCAAGAATCATTCAAACAAAACTAAAAAAAATGGAAGAAATAGAAGAAAATGTAAAATACCTCATTAGAAAAAACAACTGACCTGGGAAATAAATCTAGGAGAGACATCTAAGAATTATTGGATGTCCTGCAAAAAATGATGAAAAAAATACCTAAAACATTATCTTTCAGAAATTCATCAAGAAAAACTCATGTCCTAGAAATACAGGGTAAAATAGCCATTGAAAGAATTTACTGATCACATCCTCCCAAAATTAAAACTCCAAGGAATATTATAACTACATTTCAGAATTATTGGACCACGGAAAAATGTTGCAACCAGCCAGAAAGATAATTCAAATATTGAGAAGCCACAATCAGAAGTATCAAAGACCTAGCAACTTTCATTTTAATGAATCAAAGGGCCTGGAATCTGATATTCCAAAAGGCAAAGGAACTTGGATTGCAGTCAAGAATCAACTATCCAGAAAATTGAGCATTACCTTTCAAGGAAGAAGATGAATATTCAATTATACAGGTGAATTTCATATATTTTTAATGAAAATACCAGAGCTGAAAAGAAAATCTGATATCCAAATACAGAACTCAAGAGAATCATGAAAAGATAAAGAGGAAAGAACTCTTGAGAACTATATCTCTGTTATGGATATACTTAAAGGGTACAGGTATAATTTGATTTTACTGTGACAGTATGAAAATAAACTAGAGGTGGAAAGGGGATGGCACTGGATGAAAAGGAAAATGGAGGTTAAATGGGATAAATTATATCTCATAAAAAGGCAAAAAAAAGACCTATTATAATTGAGGGAAAGAAAGGAAGGGGATAAACATTGTGTCAATCTTACTTTCATCAGATTTGGACCAAAGAGAGAATATCAGATATATTTGACTTCACAGAGAAACTTCTCTATAGGGAAGAGGGAAGAGAAAGTAGAAAGGAAAAAGGGAGGCTAAAAGAAGGGAAAAGGTATAAAAAAGGGGGATGGGCTGTAAAAGGAGAGGGCAGTTTGAGGAATGTGATGGTCAGAAGCAAAACACTGAGGAAGAGAGAAAGGAAAAAGAAAAATATAATTTAGGTAAAATAAGATAGCAGAAAATACAGAATTAGTCATTTTAGCTGTGAATGAGAATGGGATGAACTTTCTCCAAAATAGAAATGGATAGTAGACTGGATTAAAAGCCACAGTCCTACAATATGTTGTTTACAAGAAACACATTTGAAACAGAGTGACACATGCAGAGTTAAGGTAAAAGGCTTAAGCAAAATCTATTATGCTTCAGCTGACATAAAAAAATAATAATAAAAATAAAATAAAATAAAAAAGCAGGGGTTGCGATCCAAAACTCAGATCAAGCAAAAGCAAACATAGATTTAATTAAAAGAGATAAGGAAGGAAACTTGCTAAAGGGTACCATAGATAATGAAATAATATCAATACTAAACATATATGCACCAACTGGTATAGCATCCAAATTCCTAGAGGAGAAGTTAAGAGAGTTGTGAAAAGAAATAAACAGTAAAATTATACTAGTGGGGGAACTCATCCTTTCTCACTCAGAAGTAGATAAATTGAACCACAAAATAAATAAGAAAGAAGTTAAGGAGATAAATAGAATTTTAGAAAAGTTAGGTATGATAGACCTTTGGAAAAAATTGAATGGAAACAAAAAGGAGTATACACTTTTCTCAGCAATTCATGAAACCTACATAAAAATTGATCATATATTAGGGCATAAAATCCTCAAAATCAAATGCAGAGGGGCAGCTAGGTGGTGCAGTGGATAGAGCACCAGCCCTGAAGTCAGGAGGACCTGAGTTCAAATCTGGTCTCAGACACTTCCTAGCTGTGTGACCCTGGGCAAGTCACTTAACCCCAATTGCCTTAGCAAAAAGCAAAAAAAAAAAAAAAATCAAATGCAGAAAGGCAGAAACAGTAAATGCATCCTTTTCAGATCATGATGCAATAAGAATCACATGTAATAAAGGACAGGGAAAAATAGATCAAAATTAATTGGAAACTAAATAATCTGATCCTAAAGAATGAATGGGTGAAACAACAAATCATAAACACAATCGATAATTTTATCCAAGAGAATGACAATAATGAGACAATATGCGAAATTTGTGAGATGCAGCCAAAGCTATTCTTAGGGGAATTTTTTTTTATTTCTAGATGCTTACTTGCATAATACAGAGAAAGAGAAGATCAATGAAATGGGCATACAAATAAAGAAAATACAAAAATAACAGATAAAATCCCCAAGTAAATACCAAATTTGAAATTCTGAAAAGAAATGGGAAGGTTAATAAAATTGAAAGTAAAAAAAAAAAAAAAAACAACTATTGAACTAATAACAAAACTAAGATCTGGTTATTAGAAAAAAACTAAATAGATAAACCTTTAATTAATTTGATTAGAAAAAGAAAAGAAAATCAAATTGTTAGTATCAAAAATGAAAAGTATGAACTTTCCAACAATGAAGAGGAAATATAAGCAATAATTAGGAGCTTTTTGCCCAACTGTATGCCAACAAATATGAAAATCTAAATGAAAGTTATGAATATTTATAAAAACATAAATTGCCTAGATTAACAGAAGAGGAAACAAATTACTTAAATAATCCCATTTAAAAAAAAAAAGAAATTCAACAAGATATTAATCAAATCCCTAAGCAAAAAGCCTCCTGAGCTTTTACATGTGAATTTTACATGTGAATTTTGTCAAACATTTAAAGAACAAATAGTTCCAATATTAGACAAACTATTTGGGAAAATAGCAAAAGAAGGAATACTATCAAATTCCTTTTATTACATAGACATAGTGCTGATAGTTAAACAAAGTAGGCTCAAAACAGAGAAAGAAACTTGTAGACCAATTTCTTTAATGAATATTAATGCAAAATCTTAAGTAAAATATTAGTAGAGATATTACAGGAACTTATTCCCAGGATTAAAACAGCAAGGTTTTTCAAGAGTGAATGCTGAAAACTATCCTTTCATATGTTTTAAAAAGCAAAAGCTTAATAAAAAATAGAAAACATGTTAAACTTTGTTGTTTTACATTTCTTGTTTGGCTCATTTCATTCTGAACTTTACTATTCTGGACATAAGGAATGGTCAATGGCTGTATTTTGTATTCACTCTTGGTTACTTGCCCTTTCTTCTATAGTCTGTATATGTCCTTTTAAAATTCAACTTGGTGAATGAATTCCCTCTGCATCCACATAAGTCTCTTTAGACAGCTTCTTCTTTACCTTCCCTCTAGACATATTATTGTATATGTTGTCAGAACTTCCTTCTTGAGAGTTTCATAATCCTTTTGGCAAAACTTCCTCTCTTCTTTCTCATGTTGTAGAAAAATCTGTAACTTTCACCTAATTGGCCTTTGTTCTCCTCTGTGGGAATAAGCAGAGTATATTTAATCCCTCTCCCACAGCCTTTAAATATTTGAAAACAACTATTAGGTTCTCACTAAATCTTCTCTTCTCCTGTTTCTCATCAATCAAGATTTTTAATGTTAAAGTCAGGCAGCATTCATAGGTATTAAAAATAAATGTAAAACCCCAAATTCCATTCCCAAAAAATTAAATAATCAAGTAAAAGATGGAAAAATGAGTTTAAATTGCAGTTTAGAATATATCCAGATACTGAAAACTTAAAATGAGCCAGAAATGTGACTTTCTTTTTTTTTACTTAAAGCTTTTTATTTTCAAAACATACACATGGATAATTTTCAACATCCATCCTTACAAAACCTTGTATTCTGATTATTTCCCTCCCTTTCCCCCACCCCCTCCATTAGACAGAAAGTGATCCAATATATGTTAAACATGTGCAATTCTTCTATACATATTTCCACAAATATGCTGCACAAGAAAAATGAGATCAAAAAAGAAAAAATATGATAGGAAAAAAATGCAAACTAACACCAACAAAAAGAGTGAAAATACTATCTTGTGGTCCACACTTAATTCCTACTGCCCTCTCTCTGGATGCACATGCTTTCTTCATCACAAGACCACTGTCCTTGATCATCTCATTATTGACAAGAGCCATGTCCATCAGAATTCATCACATAATCTTGCTGTTGCCATCTATATTTTCCTGGTTCTGCTCATTTCACTTACCATCAGTTCATGTAGGTCTCTCCAGGTTTCTCTGAAATCATCCCTCAGATCATTTCCTATAAAACAACAATATTCCATAACATTCATATGCCATAACTTGTTCAGCCATTCTCCAACTGATGGGAAGTTTCCAGTTTCTTGCCACTACAAAAAGGGCTGCCACAGTTTTGCATTTGTGGGTCCCTTTCCCTCCTTTCTGATCTTTTTAGGATACAAGCCCAGTAGAAACACTGCTGGATCAAATGATGGGCACAGTTTGATAGCCTTTTGGATATAGTTCCAAATTCCTCTTCAGAATGGTTGAATCAGTTCACAACTCCACCAACAATGTATTAATGTACCAGTTTTCCCAAATCCCCTCCAACATTGATCATTATCATTTCCTGACATCTTAGTCAATCTGAAAAGTATTTAGTGGAACCTCAGAGTTGTATGACTGTGTTTCTATCTCTGGATTTTCTACCATCTTCCCAAGTAGTACCTTTTCCATTTCCCCACACACTTCCTGAGTTTTCTTCCATTAGAATGTAATCTTCTTGTGCCAGGAATTGTCTTTCCTCTGGCTAGCATTTGTATCTGTAGTATTTAGCATAGTGCCTGACACATATTACGTATTTAATAAATGTTTGTTCCTGTGGCCTACTTGTTTCCTGGCATACTATCCCCTGAAGATAGATTTATCTTAACCTGCATTAGCATTTTTAGAGTGTACAAAACACAGGAATCAATAATAAATAAAAAATTAAAATAACAAAAAATAAACAGAATTATTAGGGCTGTCATATAGAAGGATTAGATTTGTTTAACTTGATGCAAGAGAATATAATTAGGAAGAATAGGGAGTGTTAGAAATAGATGAATTAAAGTATTAAAGAAATCTTTTTTAACCTTTATAGCTACCCAAAATTAGAAGGGATATTTTCAGAACTACTCCTTCACTGGAAATCTTTAGGCAGAGTCTGGATGATCTCAAGAGCAGGAACTAGCTACTTTTTCTATTTGCATTCCCAGTTCTTAGTGTAGTACATAACTCAAAGATAACAATAAATGTTTTTTTTTCATTCATTCCATTTATTCATTCCACATTTCATTTATTTATTCTTTTACATATAGCAGGTTAGTTATCAAGGCTTCAAATTCTTTTAATATCCCTGGGATATACTAAAACTAAGCTTTTAAAACAGAAGCATAAGATTTATGGGAAATGTTTTGGTTTTTCCTTCAAATTCACAGTATTTAGCCCATATATATGTCACAAAATAAAGCATCTCCTTGTTGTTAAATTGAATTCACTGCACTGACTGCTCTTTTACCATTTCCTTATTTCCCTTGTCTAACATTTTTCTCATACCCCCTAAAATTCTAATCTTCCTCCAGACTATTTATTATCTTTTGTTGACAAGAAGAGAGAAAATAAATTCATCCTTGTATCACTTTGCATAATCTGTCCTAAGCAATAGCCTCCCCCCCCTTTTCTTCATCTAGCCTCCAACATAACTTAAAAGACTTTTTAGCAGATTGTAGGCTTTGTTTTTTCAAGTTTAGGTAATTGATGGGATTATAATATTGGAGCTGGAAGATAACACGCACAAAAAAGAAGAAGGGAGTGGAGGAAGTGCCCATAGTGCATGGGCATGTGTGGGCATGGGAGAAAAAGTCCAGTGTCAGTAATAGAACACATGGAGGAAGAAATACATTAGAAAAATTGAGCACTGGAAAGTCAAATGATTTATCTAAGCTCATACAGGTAATAAGCATAAGAGCTGAATTCAAATCATCTGATTCAAGTATTCTCTCGCCACCATATCATATTGCTTCCTTATTGTGAAATTTAACCTTCTGAATGCTATTTACTTCTTGACAATTCCCAACCTAACTTCCTTTTTCATCTATGTTTTCCTTTTGCTGGTTATTATTTCCATGTTTCCTTAACCCCCTGTTTTCCTTAAGGACTAGAGTTCTTGCTACATCTATTAATTCAATTTAATTCAATATTTAACAATTCCAGTGCCATTTGATATAGACAATAGAGGGCCAGGCTTAGAGCAAAGAATAATAATAACTAGGCTTCTTATAGACTTTTAGGATTTGCAAAATGTTTTATAACAAAGAAAAAGAAGGAGGATAAAAAGAGAAGGAGAAGGAGTAAAAAGAGGAGGATAAGAAGTAGAAGCAGTAGTAGAAGAAGAAGGAGAAGGAGAAAGAAAAGAAGGAGAGGAATAGGAAGAGGAAGAAAAAAGAGAACAGGGACAAGGACAAGGAGTAGGCAAGAAGAAGAGAAGGAGGAGGAGTAAGAGAAGGAAAGGAAAAAAAGGAAGGAAGGAAGGAAGGAAGGAAGGAAGGAAGGAAGGAAGGAAGGAAGGAAGGAAGTTAGGGAGGGAGGAAAGGAAGGAGGAAGGGAGGAAGAAAGGAAGGGAGAGAGGGAGGAAATGAAGGAAGAAAGAAGGAAGGGAGGGAGGAAGAGAAGGAAGAAGGAACGCAGGGAGGAAGGGAAGGAAGAAGGAAGGAAGGGGGGAAGGGAAGGAAGAAGGAAGGCAGGGAGGAAGGAAAGGGAGGGAGGGAGGAAGGGAAGGAAGAAGGAAGGCAGGGAGGAACGGAAGGAAGAAGGAAGGGAGGGAGGAAGGGATGAAAAGAAATGAAAGGAGAAAGGGAAAGGAAAGGAAAGAAGAAATAACTATCATTTATATAGCATCAACAATATGCCAGACACTGTGCTAAGCACTTTACAATTATTCTCTCATTTGAAGTTCACAACAACCCTGGGAGGTATATGTTGTTGTGCCCATTTTACTAAGAAGGAAACTAAAGCAGAGGTTGTGATTTACTCATTGTCACAAAAACTACTTCCTTTTCTTAATTCCAGCATCAGTGTTTACTCTACTATGTTACTTAGTCGTTGGAAGACCTCTGTTCAAAAGCTGCCTCTGACATATGGTGGCAATATGACCTAGGATGAACTATCAATGACCCATATCCTCTTTAAAATTATTACTTATACTCTATCATTCTAGATACTTCCCTGCATTGGCTGGTTCCTCTGGAAACTTCTATTTTAAAGAAAATCACCCAGAATAGCTATCTTGTTTCTTCCTCCCTGAGTTCCATTCCTAACTTTGGACTTCTACTATGCCCACATGCTACCTTCCTTTTTGGTGTTATTTTCCATAATTTATATGTAAGCTTCTTGAGGGCAGGCATTATCTTTCTCCTTATATTTCTATTCCTGTCACTTAGCACAAAGTTTGACCCATTAATAAGTACTCAAAGATATTCATTGAGTTGTCAATCAGTTCAAACTTTACCTTCTACAGAAGTCAGGCAAGTTTTTCTTAAAGACCTACTATGTGCTGGACCTTGGAGAAACAAAGAAAGACAAAAGCTAATCCCTGCTCTCAGGATGCTCACAACCTAATGAGGGAGACAACATGCAAGAAATTATGTAAAAAATATGAATAAGATAAACTGGGAATGGTTAAGATAGGAAAGGGAAAAGCATTAAATCCCAGGTAAAGTTCCCCATTTTGTAATAAGCATTTCCTGAATACAAGTTGCAAGAACTGATTGTTGCAAAAGCTGGGACTTTAGTTGGTTCTTCAGCCAGGCTAGGGAATAGAGATGAAGGAGGAGAAAATCCAAGGGATTGGAGACAGCCAGTGAAAATTCCCAGGTCAAGAGATGGAATATTTTGAATAAGCTATTCAAGGAAGCCAATCATTGGATTGAGGTATATTGGGGCAGAATAAGGTGTAAAAAGACACTTTAAAAAGACATTCTGAAGAAGATAAGAAGTAATAAGGTTTTGTAAGGCTTTGGATGCTTAACATAGGATTTTTATTTGGTCCTGGAGGTGAAAGGGAACTACTGGAGTTGATCAAATTACTTGTATGAAGGAAAAATAACATGACATACTTGAACTTTAGGAAGATTATCTTGACAGCTGAATGGAGAGTGGCCTAGAATGAAGAAAAATTTGAAGCAGAGAGACCAAACAGTAGACTAATATAAAAATTCAGGTGTAAGGTGATGAAATCCTGTACCAATGTTGTGAAAGAGTCAACAGAAAGAAGGGAGGACATAAGTGATGTTAGAAAGGTAGCATTAATAAAAGGAATACCAATAGAACTTTGCATCAGGTTGGATTAGATATAAGGGAGATGGAGATGGGGAGGGAGAGGGCAGAGAGAGAGGGAGAGAGAGAGAGAGAGAGAGAGAGAGAGAGAGAGAGAGAGAGAGAGAGAGAAACTTATGGTAACCTATAATAGGGATGTTTGGGCTGACAGAGATAATAAATTCAGTTTTGGACATCTTTCAGTTGAAAAAGTCTACAGAATACCCAGTTTGAGTTGTCTATTACGTTGTTAAAAATGTAAGTCTGGTGATTAGAAGAGAGGTGTGGAATGGATAAATAGATCTAAGAATCATCAGCATAGAGATGATAATTGAATCCATGGAAATGATGGGATCACCAAATGAAATAATATAAAAAAAGAGAAGCAAGTCCAAAACCAAGCTCTGGGAGACATCCATTGATCAGGGTATGACCTAGATAAAAATTTAGCAAAGATGATTAAGAAAGAATGATTTTACAATTAGGAGAATCAAAATAAAGGAGTGTCCTAGAATTCTAGAGGTAAGAGAGTATCAAGTATAAAAGGGTGATTGCCTCAAATGTTAAAGATGTCAAGAAAGATGAGGATTGAGAAAAGTATTTTAAGATTGGTGATTAAGAGATCTTTAATTATTTTGAAGAGGTTAGTTTCAATTGAATAATGAGTTCAAAAACCCAAAGGTAGAACATTAACAAAATTTAAGAGGAGATAGAGACATAAACTTTTGTCTTTTCTCAAGAAGTACAGCAGCAAAAGTGGTAAGAAATACAGCAACAAAAGGGAGAGAGAGGATGAACAGATCAAATGAGAATTTCTCAAGGATTTGGAAACCATAGATAGGCATGTTTATAGTCATTGTTGTTCATCTTTTTTTTTTTGAAATAGGCCAATGAATTTTTTCAACAAGGGTTTTCTACAAGACATAATGTCTTTACTTGATCATGAACTGAATTTAAATGAGGCAAAATTGAACAAAGTTGTCAATCTCCCTCACTTTCAGAGTCAAAAAGTCCATGTCAAGACAAAAGTCATGATGACTTGTAATAGTCCAAGATGAAGTAGCTGACCTTAGTATCTCTGATGTCTAGCCAAACCCTAAGTGTTCCACAGTGCTGCTTCCATCTCTTTCATGATGTTGGAACAAACTGTTTTCATCTGCCCATTTCAACAGGTGTCTCTTCACTTTCTTGAAATAAATGTTCCCCTAACTTTCAAGAGATTAGAGAACTGTCAGTTACTCTCAACCTGGTTTAACCCATCAATTGACATAGTTTTACTGGGATTTGGCTGCTGAACATACTATAGCTTCTCAGAGCTCTATAGTCACTAGGAAAACAGGCAATAGGCAGGATGAGATTGTAGCTAAGTGGAAGAGCCTTTCCATTTCCCCCTTCCTTCTTATCTTATTTCCTTTTCTGTCCCTTCCCCTCTTTTCCCTTCTCTCTCTCCTCTCTCCTTTTTTCTTCTCTCTTAATCCCTTTCCCTCCTTTCCCTTCTCTTTCTCTTTCTTCCCCTCACCTTTTTTCTGCTCCTCTTCCCTTTGATTTCTTTCCATCTTATATTCTCCACTTTCTTCCTTTCCCCCTTTCAATTCTTCCCTGATTCCTTTCTTTCCTTCCCTTCTCTATTCTTCCCTTACCCATTTTTCCTTCTTTATTTTACAAGTAGGAAAGGCATAAAAAGCACAAAAGGCTATAATGGATTACAAAGGATTAATTTTAATTAATTAATTTTCTATTATACTGGTTTAATAAAAAAATCAAATCTATATATTCTGAAAAATGCATGTGTTTCTTTCCTTATTCAAACTTGCAACGTGAAGGTTGCATAATGGGTATCTGCCCGACTTTCAGGATTCCTGAATGGCCTTTGGCTCAATAACTGAGAATGAAGGATTCAAAAGAAAATATAACAGACCACTCAGAAATGGGAAATTGAAAAAATATACGTATGAAAGAAAAAAAAACTATGATATTATGTTGTATAATTAGAACAGAACATAGACAAACATGCAGAGTAAGCTTTTATCAGCAATCTAAATTGAGTTATTAAAAAATGACCCTGGATCAGAAATATCTCTCTTAACATGCCATCATTAGAGTCATAAATTAAAACTGTCCCTTAAGCAAATAGACATTTGCATGATATGAACTTGTAAATGAAAGTTAAAATTTATATTGTAGGTTTTTTTTTGTTTTTACTGCTGTTTTGGTCTACAGTTTTGTCCCCCCATTAAAACTGGAAGGTAGTTGAGAGAGAGCAGGATCAGTGACTATCAATCAGTTATTGGTTCACTAGTGGAATGTTTCCTAAACTTTTTCTATCTGATACCCCTTTTTCACCCTAGCAATTTTTACACCACTCTGGGTATATATGTATGTAAAAGAGGTATAAAAATCAAACATTTACTTATAATAAATCATAAGAAATTTACTTTAAAACCATCCTTTGGTGTGTATATGTATATATATATATATATATAATTTTACCATTTACTAAAGATGAAAGCAAATTTGCATACTAATGAACTGGATATGTTTATATTTATTTAAAGAATTAAATCTTGGGGACAGCTAATTGATGTAGTAGATAGAGCACCAGCTCTGAAGTCAGGAGAGTTGAGTTCAAATCTGGCCTCAGCATTTAACATTTCTTGGCTCTGTGACTCTGGGCAATTCACTTAACCCCAATTATCTCAGAAAAAAAAAAGAATTAAATCTTGGTGGAACATTTGATATCTTTTACTGTTGGAAAATGTTTTGCGGCCACCACATTCAGTTATGACTCCCACAAGGATGGACAAAAATTTTAGAGTTGTAAAGTAAAATAAAAATCATAAAGAATCTTAGAGATCATCCAATTTAATCTTCTCACTTTATGTCTAAAGATGTGAAACCTCAGTGTAATTTAGTCACTTGATATATGGCATAATATATGCAGTGATATAATCAGAATGACCTGGTTCAAAATCCACTTTATTTTATTTCTTCAAAGCTTCAGCTTTTACATCTATAAAATGGGAATGATAATAGCACCTAGCTTACAAGGTTGCTGGAATGATTAATTAAAATAATTGTTGTAAAATACTTAGCTTATTCCAACACACACACACACACACAAACACACACACACACACTTTTAAAGTAAAAATCCCTCCAATTTCATAAGTATAGTGAATTTGTGGTGAGAATTTTCCACTTCAAAGCAGGTTAGCACCTTATCTGCAGAGCTGCCTAGGACATGGAGAGGTTAAGTTACTCATCCAGTGTTTATTTACCAATTATTACCAGTATTTATCAGAGACAAAACTTGTACCCAGATTTTCCTGCCCTCCAAATAGTTCTGTATACATTATACCATCTTTCCTAAAGAGCTATATAAATGATAGCTATATTGTTTTATTATTTAAATATATATGCATATATATATATATATATAATTTACTAATTATATTACTGAAAGATAATAGAACTATCTTGATTCCCAATCACAATTAAATGTCCATTCTTTAACTACTCCACTGTCATTTAGCTGAATGATGTGGATAGTCATTCTTTTCCTAGATTTGCTTCTGAAATCTCTGAAATCTCATCCTATATCCTAGCAGCCTTCTCATGCTAAAAAATTACTCTGTTCCTATGACTTTATTCTCTTATTAGTGAGTTCCTCCTGGAACCTACATTTTTTTTAAAAAGCTTTTTATTTACAAAACATATGAGTGATTTTTCTACATTGACCTTTGCAAAAACGTTTTTTTCCCAAGCTTTTCCCCTCCTTCCCCCCACCCCCAACCCCTACATGACAGGTAATCTAATACATGCTAAATAGGATAAATTATATGACAAATACAATACATGTATACATATCTATACAGTTATCTTACTGCACAAGAAACATCAGATCTAGAGAGAGAAGAAGAAAAAATAACCTAAGAAGGAAAACAAAATTCATGGAAATATTCACAGAAAGCGTTAAAATGCTGTGTTGTGGTTCACACTCAGTTCCCACAGGCCTCTCTCTGGATGTATATGACTATCTTCATCGCTGAACAACTGATTTGAATCACATCATTGTTGAAGAGAACCATGTCCATCAAAATTGATCATCATATAGTCTTGTTGCTGTGTATAATATTCTCCTGGTTCTGCTGATTTCACAGCATCAGTTCATGCAAGTCTCTACAGGCCTCTCTGAAATCCTCCTGTTGGTCGTTTCTTACAGAACAATAATATTCCATAACATTCATATACCATAATTTATTCAGCCATTCTCCAATTGATGGGCATCCTTTCAATTTCCAGTTTCTTGCCACTACAAAAAGGGCTGCCACAAACATTTTTGCACATGTGGGTCCCTTTCCCTCCTTTAAAATCTCTTTGGGATATATAGGCCCAGTAGAAACACTGCTGGGTCAAATGGTATGCACAGTTTGATAACTTTTTGAGCATACTGGAACCTACATTTTGAAGAATGTAGTTACTCACTACTTCGTCTCTCATCTATGGGCAACTAGGTAGTGCAGTGAATATGGCTTGGAGTCAGGAAGACTCATTTTCCCCATATTAATTCTAGACAGCCACTTATCAGCATCAGTTCATGTAAATCTTTCCAGGCCTTTCTAAAATCAGCATGTTCATAATTTTTTTATAGAATAATAAAATTTCATTACCTTCATATACCACAAATTATTCGGCCATTCCCCAATTGATGGGCATCTACTCATTTTCCAATTCTTTGCCATTCCAAAAAGAGCTGATTTAAACAATTGTGCACATATGGGTCCTTTTCCTTTCCTTATAATTTCTTGAGTACACAGTCCAGTAATGGCACTGCTGATTTAAAGGGTATCCACAGTGTTATAGCCCTTTGGGCATTGTTCCAAATTGCTCTCTAGAATGGTTGGATCATATCACAACTCCAGCAATGCATTAATGTCTTAGGTTTCTCACATTCCCTTCAACATTTATCATTATCTTTTCTTGTCATCTTAGCCAACATAAGTGGTATGAGGTGGTAACAAAGTTGTTTTAATTTATGTTTCTCTAACGAATAGTGATTTAAAGCATTTTTTCATATGACTATAGATGGCTTTAATTTCATCATGTGAAAATTGTCTGTTCATATCCTTTGACCATTTATCAATTGAGGAATTACTTGTATTCTTATAAATTTGACATAGTTATTTAAATTTTAGAAATGATACCTTTATCAGAAACACTGGCTGTAAAGATTTTTCCCAGCTTTGTACTTCCTTTTAATATTGTTTGTGTTGGTTTTGTTTGTGCAAAAACTTTTTAATTTAATGTGATCAGAGTTGTTCATTTTGCATTTTATAATATTCTCTAGTTTTTCTTTAATCATAAATTCCTCCTTTGTCCAAAGGTAAATTGTGTCCTGCTCTCCTAATTTGCTTATGATATCATATTTTACACCCAAACCATGTACCAATTTTGACCTTATTTTAGTATGGGGTATGAGATATAAGTCTATGCCAAGTTTCTGATATATTATTTTCCAATTTTCCCAGCAATTTCTGTGAAATAGTGAGTTTTTATGCCAGAAGCTGGAGTTTGGGGATTTATCAAATACTAGTTTACTATATATCTTATTATGTTGTGTATATCTAATCTATTCCATTGATCCACCATTCTATCTCTTTGCTAGTACAGAATAGTTTTCATGACTGCTACTTTAGAATATAATTTTAGGTTTGGTACTGCTAAATTACCATCTTTTGTATGTTTTTTTTCATTACTTCCCTTAAGAGTTTTGAACTTTGTTCTTCTAGATGACTTTATTATTATTTCTTCCTAGTCCTATACAATAACTTTTAGCAGTTTGAGTGGTATGACACTAAACAAATAGATCAATTTAGGCAGAATTGTAATTTTATTATATTAAGTCAGCCTACCCATGAGCAATTGATATTTTTTTCCAATTGTTTAGTTCTTACTTTATTTGTGTGACTGTGTAATTGTGTTTATATAGTTCTTGGGGTGTCTTGGTAGGTAGACACCCAAGTATTTTATTTTGTCGACAGCAATTTTTAATGGAATTTCTCTATCTCTTGCTGATGGGTTTTGTCAGTAATATATAGAAATGTTGATGATTTATATGGGTTTATGTTATATCCTGAAACTTTGCTAAAGTTGCTAATTGTTTCCAGTAGGTTTTTGGATGATTTTCTAGGATTCCCTAAGTATATCATCATATCATATGCAAAGAATGATAGTTTTATTTCTTCATTGCTTATTCTAATTCCTTTAATTTCTTTTTTTTTTCTTATTGCTGAAGCCAACATTTCTAGTAGAATGTTGAATAATAGTGGTGATAATGGGCATCTTTGTTTCATCCCTGATCTTATTGGGAATGTGTCCAGCTTCTCTCCATTACAAATATTGATTGCTGTTGCTTTAAGATACTGCTTATTATTTTAAGGAAAACTCCCTTTATTCCTATGCTCTCTAAAATTATTTATAGAAATGGGTGCTATATTTTGTCAAAAGCTTTTTCTGCATCTACTGAGATTATCATATGATTTCTTTTGTTTTTGTTAATGATATGGTCCATTATGGCAATCGTTTTCCTGATATTGAACCAGCCCTACATTCCTGGTACAAATACCTCTTAGTCATAGTGTATTACCCTGATGATAAATTGTTATAATCACTTTGCTAATTTTTATTTAATATTTTTGCATCATATTTATTAGAAAGATTGATCTATAATATTCTTTCCCTGTTTTGGTTCTTCCTGCTTTAGAAATCAGTACTATAAATGTCATAAAAGGAATGGCAGGTCCCCTTCTTTGCCTATTTTTTCAAATAGTTTGCATAGTATTGGAATTAAATGGAAATAAATTTTCTTTTAATGTTTGGTAGAAATCACTTGTAAATCCATCTGGCCCTAGAGATTTTTTCCTTAGGAAGTTCCTTGATGGCTTGTTCAATTGTTCCCCCTAGAATGGGGTTATTTATGTAATTTATTTCCTCTTCTGTTAAGCTGGGCAATGTATATTTTTGTAAATATTCATTCATTTCGATTAGATTGCTCAACTTGCTGTCATAACTTTGGCAAAAAACATTGCTTTAATTTCTTTTTCATTGGTGGTAAGTTCGCCCTTTTCATTTTTGATGCTGGTAATTTTTTTTTATTTCCCTTTTCTAATCAAATTAACGAAAGGTCTATCTATTTTTTTTTCATAAAACCAACTCAGTTTTATTAAGTAGTTCAATAGTTTTCTTAGTTCTTTGTTGTTCTATTGGACCATTTCCAAGAGTAAGTGCCATAACAAAATATGTAGCTAGTTAGTATCTGAGGTCAGATTTCAGCAAAGGAAGATGAGTCATCCTGATTCCAAGCCCAGTGATCTATTCACCATGCTACCTAGCCACCCTAATTTAGGATGCATAGATTTGTCATTATCTTGATACTATACACTGTATAGAATGAGATAAGTACAACCATTGTCCTCTACATGTTTGTAGTCTAAGATGAAAGGCAGTAATGTTAATAAAAATGAAGATGCAGAGACAAATAATAAAGATTGAATCAATTCATGAGGATGTAATAATGAATCAAGTATAGATCACTAAAGTGATTTTCCTAAATTACTAGTCTGACAATGCCTTTACCCTCACCCTTGTTCATTAATATCCAATGGCTCCCTGTCACCTTCAGGATCAGATAAACTCTGGTGTTCTAAAGTCATTTGTAACCTAGCTCTTCTTACCTTTCCAGTCCTCTTATGCTTTCCTCCCCTGCACATACTCTTTGATCTAAGAACACTGGCCTGGATACTATAAAAATAAGACTCTACATTTCTCAGCAACAGGCTTTTTTCTCCAGGGTAACACCCCTCACCTCTCTGGAATGCTCTCAAGTTAGACTACTGATCTCCCTGGCTTCCTTTAAGACCCAACTAAAATCTCACTTTCCCTATTTCTTTTAATTCTGATGCCTTCTCTCTGTCGTTTCCTATTTATCCTGTATATTGCTTGCTTTGTATGCTTTGCATGCTTTCCCCTTATTGGATTGTAAATATCTTGAGGTTGGGACTTTTTTTTTGCCTCTTTTTGTATGTTTAGTAATTAGCATAGTTCCTGGCACATAGTAAGTGCTTAAGACATGCTTATTGATTGTTGATTGGTATTTATCACATTTACCTTGGGGCATTCCTTTTTAAAACATTGTCTATACTTTATTCATTCTTACATCCCCATGACTTGATTCAATCCTTATTATTTGTCTCTGAATCTTCTTTTTCATTAGAAGACAAAGGTAAGGCTCATCTCACTCTTTACATGTTATGTATCAAGATGATGCAAATTTATACAATCTAAATTGGGGCAAGTAGGTGGCACACTGAGCCTATAAAAGGAAGACTAATCTTTCTGAGTTCAAATCTGGCTTAATACAGGTATCAGTTGTTTGACTCTGGGCAAGTCACTTAACCCTATTTGCCTCATCTGTAAAAATGAGCTGGGGAAGTAAATCACACATCACTGCAGTACCTTTGCCAAAAATAAATAAATAAATAAATAAATAAATAAATAAATAAATGAATAAATATATGAATAAATAAATGAATAAATAAATGAATAAATAAATAAATAAATAAAAATTTGGAAATGACTAAAATGACTAAACAGCAACATGTATACTAAATGTTCTGTAATGATATTTATCATCTATGGTGGATACTATGAGATGAACCCAATTTCAAAGGGGTTGGACTGGATTTATTTAATAATAGGATAAAGGATTTAAGTTTTGGAATAATGGATTTAAAATGTGTAATAGAATAGGTCCTCTCAAATTTCTTGTAGAACAAAAGACCAGGAAAACTTGTTCATCACTCTGCCTAAGGAGAACATGCAGAACAGAAAAGAATCATGCTCGTAGAGAAAAAAAATTTTTTTTTGAGGAACCAAAATTAGGTTGCGAACACAAAATTCAATGGCCTCTTCAAAATATTGTAATTCACAAACAGTATGTATTCACATAGGAAAAAATCTCTGAGAAAACAGAAGTTTTCATTTTAATAGGTATTGACTGAGATGCCAAATGTATCAGAAAACTGAGCTGAGTCATAGATGGAAAAATTTTGACATATAGTGACCTAAAATAGTTCTCATTGTACAGATTCATTGCAGTCCATAAATCCATCAAAATTTAAGATATACATGATCTAAAAGGCTATTGGTTCAATAATGACAGAAATTGTTTCCTTTTTTGCTGCCTAATCACAGTTAGGGCAAGATCCTTTATTACTATTTTGACTGACCCTAAATCAAGCCTCATGTCAAATCATTTCATCTTGTCTATTGCATTGGGGTAGCTATTTACTCTCAAAAATAATACCTCCTTCAAAATAGAATGTGATTATAGCTGCATTCCTTTCCCTTGCCCATCCAAATTTTCCCATTTCATCAAGGTCTACAATAGCTCAAATTTTCCAATAACATGCATAAGACAATTGCTTAATACCTTAATTGAAGTGACTTGCCATCACCTTAAAGGATTTTAGAACAATCCTAAGCTTTAGTGATTTCTCTAACCTCAAATGCCTTGTCTAATCTCAAATGCCTCCTATCTTAAACTAAAGACACTTACTATCTGCATTGTTCAAGTGGCAGCACTCCTGAAGAAAGTGTAGTACTTAGAATCAGATTCCATTGCTGTCATTTATTTGCTCTGTGATGTAAGATAAGCGACTTAGATTCTTTTTAATTTCAGTTTCCTTATCTATACACTAGGGTCCCACAGAGACAATCTACTTTGTAAAAATATTCAGTAGGATAAAATATGAGCAATTATTATTGCAACAACTCTTGACATTTCAGTGTAGTATGTTGTAAAAAGAGTTGATATTGGAGTTAGGAAGATCTGAGTTCTACCTGCTGTGTTAGCAAGAGTAACATTAAATAACTTGCTAGTTCTCACAGATATATCTATATGTTATAGAGTGTGTGTGTGTATATATATATATAAACATATATGTATATATATATATATATATATGTTTGGAGAGATATATATTGTTATCACAGCATCTCTAAATTAGATCACTGCATCAATGAATAAAATTTCCTCACTGGTAATGCCCCACATTGATTAAATTATAGATATGCATCACACTTTTCATCCACCCCTCCAAAAATATTCTTATATTAAATTGCTATCTATACCATCTGTCATTCTTCATTATTCATTGATGAGGCATGATGATATGGTAAATAGAATTGTAGGTGTGGAGTCTTAATATTCATTCACACCCCAACTTTGATCCTTAAGGCTTTGTCTAGATGCCTGAGATCACTTCCTAAGACTTAGCTTCTAAATTATAGAATGGGTATAATTTGTGATTACGGAGAGAATTTATTATCATGACAAAAAATTCACAAGAGCAGAGCTTCTTCCCTATTTTTCTGCATTTAGCTTTCAAATTCTGTTAATATTTAAATTTCTGTTCCAGTCTAATCTAGCCATCATTAAGTACCCATAATCTACAAGTTTTAAATTGTATTAAATACTCAGGAGAAAAGACAAAAACAGGCCCTTGAGCTCTAGAAGTTGACATTCTATTGTGAGGATATAACATGTAAACATCAGAATTTAGATAATAATCTGCAAAGAGCAAGAGCACTAATAATAGAGATTATTAAAGATTCTGTATAAGAAGTATTTCTTGAGGTGAGCTTTGAATAAAGACAAAGCTTTCAAAAGGTAGATGCTTTGAAAAAGTTCATTCCAGATGGCGGACAGGATGCTTGAGAAGGCATATTGCAAATTTTGAAACACAAGAAATGTTTAAAATAACAATCAAACAATAAAACTTTGTGACTTTTTAGATGTGTGGGCATGAGAGAATTAGAGGAGATAAAGATGACTTTGAAGTTTTAAGCCTGGGTAATTTTGAAGATGACACCACTAACAGAAATAAGGAAGTTAAAAGAAAATTCTAGTTCAAGTGAATAAATGATTATTTCAGTTTTAAATACAGTGGGTCCAGTATACTAAAAAAACAATCAGGGGGAAATGTCCAGCTGACAATTAGAGATATAGATATGAAGCTCGAGAGGTGCAGGTTTTCCTAAATAACCTTAGCATCATCTGGAATAAAAAAGATAAATTTCTTCCTGTTAATTTTGATTTTCTTTGTTTTTATTTTTGCTCTTTTTGTATTACTATCACATTATTAAACAAGATAATGCATTTAAATCATTTCAGACTTTAAAGAACAATATACATGTGATATATTATTGTTACTTTTATTGTGGTGATTGTTTTTTAAAGGACCTTGCACATTGTAGACATTGAATAAAGACCTGATATGAATTAAATAGACTCAATTAATTTCATGTTAGTTCCCAACAGTGTGTTCAGGGAGGACTAGTATTTCTGGTATCAGAGTTTGCTGAGCTCTTTTCTTTCTTTTTTTAAAAAAATTTTATTTATTAATACTTTTTATTTGCAAAACACATGTATGGGTAATTCCTAAACATTAACCCTTACAAAGCTTTCTGTTACAAATTTTTCCCCCCTACTCCCCACCCCTCCCCTAGAAGGCAGGATATCCACCACATGATAATTATGTTAGAATACTTAAGAAATCGAATATATGTGTAGTTATTGCATCATTTTTTGTGCAGGAGAAATCGTATCTATGAGAAAGAATAATCCGATAAAGGAAATACAATGCAAGCAAACCTCAAAAGAGAACATGAAAATGTTATATTGTGGTGCACATTTCACATCCCTCTCTCTGGGTGTATATGGCTCTCTTCACCGAACAATTGGAACTGGTTTGAAGCATTTCATTGTTGAAGAGAGTCATGTCCATTAGAACTGATCCTCATATAGTTTTGTTGTTGCCGTGAATAATGATCTCCTGGTTCTGCTCGTTTCACTCAGCATCAGTTCATGCAAGTCTCTCCAGGCCTCTCTGAAATCGTCCTGCTGGTCGTTTCTTACAGAACAATAATATTCCATAACATTCATATACCATAATTTATTCAGCCACTCTCCAATTGATGGGCATCCATTCAATTTCCAGTTTCTAGCCACTACAAAAAGGGCTGCCACAAACATTCTTGCACATGTGGGTCCCTTTCCTTCTTTTATGATTTCTTGGGATATAGGCCCAGTAGAAACACCGCTGGGTCAAAGGGTATGCACAGTTTGATAACTTTTTGAGCATAGCTCCAAATTGCTCTCCAGAACGGTTGGATCCATTCCAAGTTCCACCAACAATGTATTAGAGTCCCAGCTTTTCCACATCCCCTCCAACATTCATCTTTATCTTTTCCTGTCATTTTAGCGAGCATGACAGGTGTGTAGTGGTACCTCAGAGTTGTCTTAATTTGCATTTCTCTGATCAATAGTGATTTGGAGCATCTTTTCATATGATTATAAATAGTTTTAATTTCATCATCTGAAAATTGTCTGTTCATATCCTTTGACCATTTATCAATTGGAGAATGGCTCGAATTCTTATAAATATGAGACAATTCTTTATATATCTTAGAGATGAGACTTTATCAGAACCTTTAAATGTAAAGATGATTTTCCAATTTGATGTATCCCTCCTAATCTTGTCTGCATTAGTTTTGTTTGTACAGAAACTTTTTAACTTAATATAATCAAAATTATCTATCTGGTGTTCACTTAAGAGTTCCAGATCTTCTTTGGACATAAATTTATTCCATCTCCACATGTCTGAGAGGTAAACTATCCTATGTTCCTCTAATTTTGTTATAATATCACTCTTTATATCTAGATCATGAACCCATTTAGATCTTATCTTGGTGTGCTGTGTTAGATGTGGGTCCAGCCTTAATTTCTTCCATACTAGTTTCCAATTTTCCCAGCAGTTTTTGCCAAATAGTAAGTACTTATCCCAAAAGCTGGGGTCTTTGGATTTATCAAACACTAAATTGCTAACATTATTACCTAGCTTTTCCTGGTATTCTATCCTATGCCACTTATCAATTGCTCTATTTCTCAGCCAGGACCAATTGGTTTTGATGACCGCTGCTTTAAAATATAGTTTTAGATATGATACAGCAAGGCCCCCTTCATCTGTCTTTTTTTCATTAATTCCCTTGAACTTCTTGACCTTTTGTTCTTCCAAATGAACTTTGCTACTATTTTTTTCTAGATCTGTAAAATAATCTCGTGGGAGTTTGATTGGTATGGAGCTAAATAAGAAAGTTAGTTTGGGTAGTATTGTCATTTTAATTATATTCTCTCGGCCTACCCATGAGCACTTAATGTTTTTCCAATTGACTAGGTCTGATTTTATTTGTGTGGAAAGTGTTTTGTAGTTTAGTTCGTACAGTTTCTGACATTTTCTTGGAAGATAGATTCCCAAATATTTTATGCTATTATCCGTTATTCTGAATGGAATTTCTTTTTCTATATCTTGCTGCTGAACTTTGTTGGTAATATACAAGAATGCTGATGATTTATGTGGATTTATTTAGCAACCTGCAACTTTATGAAAGTTGTGAATTGTTTCTAGTAGTTTTTTAGTTGAGTCTCTAGGGTTCTCTAAGTATACCATGATGTCATCTACAGACAGTGATAATTTGGTTTCTTCATTACCTACTCTAATTCCTTTTATCTCTTTTTCTTCTCTTATTGCCAAAGCTAACATTTCTAATACAATATTAAATAGTAATGGTGACAGTGGGCAGCTTTGTCTCAGTCCTGATCTTACTGAAAATGGTTTTAGTTTGTCTCCATTACATATGATGCTTGCTGATGGTTTTAAGTAGATGCTACTAATCATTTTAAGGAAAACCACATTTATTCCTATACTCTCTAGTGTTTTTAATAGTAAAGGGTGTTGGATTTTATCAAAGGCTTTTTCTGCATCTATTGAGAAAATCATATGTTTTTGTTAATTTGGTTATTAACATAATTGATTATGCTAATAAATTTCCTAATATTGAACCAGCCCTACTTTCCTAGTATAAATCCTACTTGGTCATGGTGTATTATCCTGGGGATAACTGTCTGTAATCTTGTTGCTAAAATCTTATTTAAAATTTTTGCATCAATATTCATTAGGGAAATGGGTCTATAGTTTTCTTTCTCTGTTTTCACCCTACCTGGTTTAGCTATCAGCACCATATCTGTATCATAGAAGGAATTTGGTAGTATACCTTCTGTCCCATTTTTTTTAAAAGTTTGTATAGTATTGGAATTAATTGTTCTTTGAATGTTTGGTAGAATTCACATGTAAAACCATCTGGCCCTGGAGATTTTTTCTTCGGGAGTTGATTAATAGCTTGTTCTATTTCTTTTTTCTAAAATGGGGCTATTTAAATAAATTATTTCCTCTTCTGTTAACCTGGGCAATCTATATTTTTGTAGATATTCCTTCATGTAATTTAGATTATCAAATTTATTGGCATAAAGTTGGGCAAAGAGACTCCTAATTATTACTCTAATTTCCTCTTCATTGGAGGAAAGTTCTCCCTTCTTATTTTTGAGACTAACAATTTGATTTTCCTCTTTCCTTTTTCTGATCAAATTAACTAAAAGCTTATCTATTCTGTTGGTTTTTTCATAGAACCAACTCTTAGTTTTATTTATTAATTCAATAGTTTTCTTATTTTCAATGTTATTAATCTCCCCTTTTATTTTCAGAATTTCCAATTTGGTATTTAATTGAGGGTTTTTAATTTGCTCTTTTTCTAGTTTTTTTTTTTAATTGTAACCCTAATTAATTGATCTTCACTTTCTCTATTTTATGCAAATAAGCATCTAGAGATATAAAGTTACCCCTTATAACCACTTTGGCCATATCCCACAAATTTTGGTGCGTTGTCTCATTATTGTCGTTCTCCTGGAGGAAATTATCGATTGTGTGTATAATTTGCTCTTTCACCCATTCATTCTTCAGGATTAGATTATTTAATTTCCAATTAACTTTTGATCTATTTTCTCTTGGCCTTATATTACACGTGAGTTTTATTGCATCATGATCTGAAAAGGATACATTTACTATTTCTGCTTTTCTGCATTTGATTTTGAGGTTTTTATGCCCTAACACATGATCAGTTTTCATATAAGTTCCATGAACCCCTGAGAAAAAAGGTATACTCCCTTCTGTCACCATTCAATTTCCTCCAGAGATCTGTCATACCTAACTTTTCTAACATTTTGTTTATCTCCCTAACTTCTTTCTTATTTATTTTGTGGTTTGATTTATCTAATTCTGAGAGAGCAAGGTTGAGATCCCCCACTAGTATAGTTATACTGTCTATTTCTCCTTGCATCTGTTAGTCTCTCCTCTAGGAATTTGGATGTTATACCACTTGGTGCATATATGTTTAGTATTGATACCGCTTAATTGTCTATGGTACCCTTTAGTAAAATATAGTTTCCTTCCTTATCTCTTTTCATTAGATCTATTTTTGCTTTTACTTGATCTGAGATAAGTATTGCTACCCCTGCTTTTTTGTTCACTTGAAGCATAAAAGATTCTGCTCCAGCCCTTTACCTTCACTCTGTATGTATCTCTATGTTTTAGATGTGTTTCTTGTAAACAACATATAGTAGGATTCTGGCTTTTAATGCAGTCTGCTATCCATTTCCGTTTTATGGGAGAGTTCATCCCATTCACATTCACAGTTAAAATGACTATATCTATATTTCCTGCCATCTTATTTACCCAAAGTTATATTTTTCTCTTCCCTTTCCCCATTCTCCCTTCCCCCCTCTCAAATATTTTGTTTTTGATGACCACCTCCCTCTAACTGTCCTCCCCCCTTTAAAACCCTCCCTCTTTTTTACACCTTTCCCCTAATCCTTCTATTAATTTATCCCTTTCTTTTCCTCCTTTCCCTCCTACTTCCTATACAGAGGGCCAAGTTTTTCCCTGAAATCAAATGTGTCTGATATACTCTTTTAGAGCCCAATCTAATGAGAGTAAGAATACTCATCACCTGCTCAGTGAAGTGAGCAGAACCAGGAGATCATTATTAACGGCAACAACAATCCTATATGAGGATCAGTTCTAATGGACATGACTCTCTTCAACAATGAAATGCTTCAAACCAGTTCCAATTGTTAGGGGAAGAGAGCCATATACACCCAGAGAGAGGGATGCGAAATGTGGACCACAGCATAACATTTTCATGTTCTCTATTGAGGTTTGCTTGCATTGTATTTCCTTTATCGGATTATTCTTTCTTGTAGATATGATTTCTCCTGCACAAAAAATGCTGCAATAACTATACATATATTCAATTTCTTAAGTATTCTAACATAATTATCATGTAGCGGATATCCTGCCATCTAGGGGAGGGGTGGGGAGTAGGGGGAAAAATTTGTAACAGAAAGCTTTGTAAGGGTTAATGTTTAGGAATTACCCATACATATGTTTTGCAAATAAAAAGTATTAATAAATTTAAAAATCAAATTAAATTAAATTAAATTTTAAAAAATACTCATCACCCTCTCTTCTTTCCCTCAATTATATTAGATTTTCTATGTCTCTTCATGAGACTTTGCCTTATTTTACCTCCTTTTTATTTTTACTTTATTTTACCTCCTTTCCCCTCCCCCACCCTTTTTTTACAGTATGATATACCTTCCAACTCTAATTTCTTTTCGATTATTATCAAAGTAAAATCAAATTATACCCCCATTCTTTAAGGATACCCCTAGTAGAGATATAGTTCTTGAGAGGTCTTTCCTTTTTACCTTTTTATGCTTCTCTAGAGTTCTGTGTTTGGAGGTCAAATTTTTTGTTCAGATCTGGTCTTTTCATTAGAAATAGGTGAAATTCTCCTGTATCATTGAATGACCATCTTCTTCCCTGCAAGATGATGCTCATTCTAGCTGGATAGCTTATTCTTGGCTGTAATCCAAGTTCTTTTGCCTTTCAGAATATCTGATTCCAGGCCCTTTGATCCTTTAATGTGGAAGCTGACAGATCCTGTGTAATTCCAATAACAGTTCCTTGGTATTTGAACTGTTTTTTTTTTTTTTTCCTAGCAGCTTGTAATATCTTTTCCTTGGTGCGATAGTCCTGGAATTTGGCCATAATATTCCTTGGGGTTTTAATTTTGGGGTCTCTTTCAGGAGGTGATCGGTGAATTCTTCCAATGCCAACTTTGCCTTCTGATTCTAAAACATCAGAGCAATTCTCTTTCATGATTTCCTGGAAGATAGCATCAAGGTTCTTTTTTTCATCATGACTTTCAGGGAGTCCAATAATCCTTAGATTGTCTCTCCTGGATCTGTTTTCCAAGTCAGTTGTTTTTCCTAGGAGATATTTCATATTTTCTTCTATTTTTTCATTTTTTTGTTTTTGTTTGACTGATTCTTGAAGTCTTATTGAGTCATTCATTTCAATTTGTTCAATTTTAATTTTTAAGGTATTATTTCCTTCAGCTATCTTTCTTAGCTCCTTTTATAACCAATTGAATTTTTGGTTCATTGCATTCTTTATCCATTTTACCAATTTTATTTTTCAGTGAATTGTTGTCTTTTTGCAATTCACTAATTTTATTTTTCAATGTATTGTTATCTTTTTCAAATTCACTATTTTTATTTTCTAGTGAGTTGGTGACTTTTTCCAATTCACCAATTTTGTTTTTCAGTGAATTGTTGCCTTTTACCAATTCACTATTTTTATTTTCTTGTGATTTGGTGACTTTTTCCAATTCACCAATTTTGTTTTTCAGTGAATT